>APFE030476041.1:63563-111590 GCA_000404065.3 Pinus taeda | reverse complement strand
TATGTAATTTTCTAATATAATCAAATTTAACATATGAATTGGAATTGATTTAATAAGTGTGAGAGATTATTTATCCCATTTTTAACAATTATTTATAATATATCTTCTTTATTTCTTAATAATTTCTCATAATATGTGTATTTTTAAATTTAATTAAAAGAAATCTCAACATTAATGATGGCCTATAATATGTAAATTTTTTATTTTTTAATCACTGATATCTGTACAATATGTATATTTTTATTTAATTTTTAAAGAATATAAAACTTGAATTAATGATTGTTTATAATATATAATCTCTTTATTTTTTTATCACTAATATCCGTACAACACTTGAATTAATGATGCTTATAATATATAAACTCTTTATTTTTTGATCACTAATATCCGTACAATATGTATATTTTAATTTATTTTTTAACTTTTAGAGAATATAAAATTTGAAGCAACTTTAGTCGCCGAGCTGCAGGTGCAAGTACATATTCTGTGATGAAGGACGTGGTTGATGTGATTAATGAAAGCGGTATTTCTTTTTATATCTTGACAAGCATTTTCGTTATCTCTGTCGATCTTTCTATTTGGCAGCTCCATTTTGACGGGGCACATTCATTCATTATAATAAAGTACAGGATGCGGAATCATAAAATGAAAATATATATATTTTGCATTGCATCGCTTCGTTTGTAGGGTCGATCTTTTGTAATTTAGGGATTTCTTAAGGGCTGGTTGTATCTTCTGCTAAAAACAGGCAGGTATCTGATTAATTCGAGGTTCTCTTTTGTCTTTATCGCATCACGTAGAGCTTCTTTAACGATATTTTATTTTATGGGATTCTTAAACGGAGAGACACCTCTTTTTCTGAAATCAACGGCGATTTCTCGAGCATCGAATCTTTTCAATTTTATTAAATTCTCTTGATGAACCAAAAAACCATAAATCAAAATTTTCATTGAAACGGTTTCTGGGTTGATTTGTGATGCAGAGAGCAGTTGAGGAGGCAGCTGAGGAAACCCCTTTTAGATATTTGGTGCCTCTCCCCAATTCTTCTCTCAGTAAGAGTCGGTTTTCATTTTCATCTTCAAGTGGCCCCGGTAAGTCTTTGGGATTTTTTTGGTATATTTGGTGAGGGCTCCTGTCAAAATGAAATTAAAATCCATTGTGGTATTATTGTGCGTTTACGATTGAGATGATATTGTAGAGACAAGTGGTTTTTAAGAGGCATTCATTTCAATCTCTCAGCTTATTTCGGATTGCATACCGTTTTTCTTGTTTTTAAAGGTAGAAAGTCTTTATATCGATCTTGCTTTTGTATATGGTTTCATTTCTGCGTTTGTCTTTTTTTTGCTCTATCCTCATGGTTTCTCAGTCCTGATTTCCCTATATCAAGATATGGGTTCACTGATGGTTGAGTTTCATTATCTTTGGAACAGATACTATTTCTTGACTGAATATACATTTAGACTCTTTTATATTTTTTATATAAATACAATTATACTTTTTCTATCCTGCAAAAAAAAAAAAACATTCACCGCAATAGTAACCATGGTCAGTAGTAACCATGGTCAGGGAGTACACAATCTCACCCTCTATGCTATGCCAAATTATAAAACCTGATTGTAACTGAGATTGGTTTCCATAGAACTTCTCATAGCTTAATTGCTCGAAGTCATAAAAATTGCTGGTAACTAAAATTACTTCTCATAGCTTAATTGCTCGTAAACAAAATTTTTGTGGAAGCAAAATTGGTAAGTTTCCCGCAAATCGAGTAATTGCTCAACCTTCAAATAGAAAAGCAGAAGTCAACGGGAAGCAAAATTAGTAAAGCTCGCAATCTTCTGAGCAAGTCTGAATCCTGCTGTCTGGTTGCATTAGATTAAGTCTTACTGTGAAGATGCTGTAATATTGATTTTAAAATTAAGATTGATAATGAGTTTATAATGTTGATATCTACTCTAATTTTATTGTAAGTTTTTTAATAATAAAATTTATAAAGCATTTTTTGAAGGAAACCAAATTTTTTAAATATATTAATATAAATAATGATTAATTTAAATTAATATTATTAAATAATTTTAGTGATGATAAATAATGTATTATAAATATTTATTATAAAATAATTTATAAAAATAAATATTATTTAAAATTTAAAATTTATAAAAATGATTATAATTTAAAAAATTATAAATATAAGTACTGTGAAGATTGCCAAATTTTAGAAATATAAGTGATGAACATTGTTTGAGTAATTAAAAGGTCAATATTATTATTACTGTATTATATTTTTTGATAATTAAGGTTTTTTAAATATCTTGAATATTATTTTATGATATCTTTATTTTCTATATATGAAATAATAATAATCTAAGGAAATTAAGGCATTTAAGGCTATGATACAGGGTGACGGCGGGCAAGATGGCCACTTGGTCCCTGCAACCATTCCAAGACCAACTTGATTAATCCTCACGCCACCTCGTAGGCGGCGTTCAATGCATGCTCTTGCTGAGGCAAAATCATCAACTGCATAACCATGGCTCTGGTGATTCACCCAATCATTCTTCCTCTGTTTCATTGTGCCTGCCCTCTGCAGGCGGAAGCACCGACTGAGCGAACCAGCACGGGACGCAGATGCTGGCTTGTTTGCTGTCTCGACTTGGGTAATGGCTTCCACCATTCTCATACTAACTTCTGCTCTTCTGCTCAGCACTCTGGCTTCCACCATTCCCCTCAGCACTCTGTAAATTCCGCTCAGTGTTCCTCTGTCATCTCTTCTTCCGCCCCACCTGACTCTGCAATTGCGCCTACTCCACCATGGTCTGCGACCGCATGCGCAGCGATCGCGGTGGCATGCATGGTGGTAGCTCCCACTCCTCTGCTTTACGGAAACACAATTCGGCTTCCCCTGCCTCTTCAGCTGAAAATCCTTGCCAGTTCAGTGTTGCTGGTCATTATCCGAACACCAAAAGTGGTAGAGGCAGAGCCTGCCTCCACCAGACGCGATGAGGCAGCTATGAGCACTGCTACCTTCCCTCTACCTCCGCATCATGTCCCCCACACGACGCAGTTCCGGTTGCAGAGCTCAATGAATTGCCCGGTTATAGTCATCACCGTCTCCATTTGCATTTCTGAAGAGCCTGAGCCACAAATACCCATGACTACTTCCGTGGAGGAGACGAACAAAACAGGTCCAAGCCGGCACAGAGACAACATTGACGAGCTGAATGGTAATGGAGGTTGTCATAGAAGACATGGAAAAGCCATTGCTCGCAGCTCGCATGATGCTTCAGGCGTTCCTAGTGACACGTGGGTTGTGGACAACCGTCTGGAGAACACGTCGTGCCCGCAGGATGCAGATGGCAACAGGGAGGGAGGTCGTCAGGCTGAGGGACGTGGCGGGGCGGACAACCCGGATGACTAGGTGTGTCCAATCGTGGAGGAACCCGCTCCGAATGACCTAGCACCGCGTGTCACTCCCAACAGGTGGCAATTCACTTAGTTTTGATTTTTTTCTGTCTTGCTTATGTGTCCTCAAGGAAATTTGCTGGTTGGGCGGTCTAGTCAGGACAATTTGTGGTTTTTTTGGATGGTTTTGCTTGCTTTCAGGGTGGTTTTGGTGTTAGCTAATAGGCTGGTTTATTCATGAAACTTGTGGGTTAATTTTTGGATGTTTAATGGAATGGTTTCCCCTTTGTAGGGGCACTGTCAGACAATTTTCATGGTTGTGTGCTAATTAAGGCGGGAACCCTTTATGGCCAGGCTACTATGTAACTTTTTTTTATTATATCAATAGATTAACCTTATTTAGAAATAATAATAATAATAATTAATTAATATTTTGTATTATATTTTTTATCTTAATATTATAAATATTTTATATATAAATAAACATTTGTTTAATAATGAGGGAAAAAATTGTGACTGTTAATTGAGAATGATTAATTTGAAAAAGCAATCTTATTTGCAGATTTTTAGATGAGTTATTTATACATGTTTGTAATTTTTTGCATAATGAAATAAATATGAGGAGTGTTTAATTAATAATATTAAATAAAATATTATTTATATATGTTCATTTCTCTATTTATGGTAATTATGTGATAAATAATGAAATGAAATAACTAATATTATTATTTATATAATAATTATAATTATGTTCTATATTTTAATAATTTTATAAAAAGATAATATTATTTTAATTCATATTGTTTCATTTTAACAGTCTTGGGTTCAAATCTTTGGATGCTTCCTATTAGATTAAAATTAGATATTAAAAATATAGTCTGCAAACTTAACAAAATTAATATATAATAATTTAATTAGTATAAAATAAAACACACTTATATGTAAAATATATGAAATAATACTATGTATAATTAATAATATAAATTTTTTATGAAATAAATATTATGTAATTTTTATTAAATAATAAAAATGAATATTTTAAAGAGATTAATGATTAAAGACCATATCTAAAAATGTAATTTTTTCAAAAAGCAAAAAAACAATAGAATAGAAAGTCAAAATTCAAAATACATATGCTCTATAACAGAAAAGCCTTGAAAAAACTGAAGAAATAACCTAGCCTAAAGTAGAATACTAAAACCATAACACTAAGAGACAGAAAAGCCTTGAAAAAACTGAAGAAATAACCTAGTCTAAAGTAGAATACTAAAACCATAACACTAAGAGATTAACTTGGAAAAGACGATATATTTTAAATAATTATATAATTTCTGAGTAAAATAAAATTAGAATAAATTTATACATCATTTAATGTTAAACTCGAAAATCGAAATTTCTAATACGTGTTACTTCACTTGTTTACCTATTTCCTTTACTGTTCAATTTTATAACCATGGCATGTCGAACTAGTTAGGTCCTCCTTTCTACGCTAGCCAATTTCTATCGGCAGTTGTCTATAATGCGACTTTTTGAAAGTCTTTCCGGTGGGTTTTTCCGGTCAAAATCCGGCAACAATTTATTAGAATCGCAAGTTTGATAGCTAGTTTTTGCACAATCAAAACGTCCCAGAGGTTTTGAAGGGTGCTGAATCCAAATATGTAGTTAAAAACCCATTTTAACTGCAACAAATCAAGATTTAACCTCAATTTCTTCCACCGGATTCCGTCACCGGAATCTCCAAAAAGTCACATTATAGATAACTCCATTTCTATCAACGTCTAAACCTCTGAGTCATAGTCAACCAAGGTATGGATGCCATGAGTTGTAGGAAAGTCTTCAACCAAAAGTCTTCATTTCTGTCTTCGATATCCAGTGTGTTATGTAGGACCCATGGCAGATGGACCCTAATCGCCAAAGATGCACTATCATAGGGGCAGAATGGACAAACGAACAGTGGAAAAATATATCTCTATCTCGTGACTTGACTCAGGTCAACTGGCTTTGTAAATATGATGATGCATAGCTGAGCGCGTCATTCTTTTTTTTTGAAGGCCTACCAAAATATCTTCCAGACCTAATATAGGATGGAACAACACTTCTAACCGGTCAGAGCAAATCTATTTTTTGTCTTCAGATTAAAAAATTAAAAATTATTTATTATTATTATAATAGTAAATAATGCTATTTAGGTTTATAAAATATATCACTCATCAATTTTCCACCCATGCATTGTAAATAAGTAATTATAAATATATAATTTGTATGTTTATAAATATGCTCTCAAGCATTTTTGGCAACCGATGCATTGCGGACCTTAAAGCTGATGAAATGAAATAGCTTATTTTTATGTAAGGATTACCTGGTATGATACTTCTACTTCTAGGGTTAAACATTATATCTGGACTTGATTTAGGCTAGCTAACACCAATAGCATTATACAGGGAGAAGCCGAGGCAGAGGTTGCAGAGGCATATTATATATGGACTTGATTTAGGCTAGCTAACACCAATAGCATTATACAGGGAGAAGGAGGAAGAGGTTGCAGAGGCATATTCACCCATGGCAGATAAAGCAACAATTTCACCAACCGCCCGCCCGTCCACAATAGTGGTTAGTTCATTAGCTCCCACCCAATTCTCGTGAGACAGATCTATTAATTGAAGATTCGGGCAGAGATCCAGTTATTCAACCCTACAAGTGCCAGTTACCCTACATCATTTAATGCCCCTATTGCAGCATTGGTAGGAAACCAGAGGAGTCCAAGAAGGGTGAGTGCCCGCCTCTTCACTCAAGGAACTCAATTGTCGTGTTTACAGTGACAGCCAGAAGAGAGGCGGAGGTCGAAAAGCTACTAACAACACGTGCCCTGCCATCCATACACCATCGGACGGTTGGCAATCCAACTTATGGGTTGAAAGATGCCCCAGTTGAAGGACTTTAGGACAACCATTTTCGTATTGCCTTGTATTTTAAAGGTTGTTGGGTACTACACTCACATCCATGGTCTTCATTTGTAGATTCTGAGGGAATTAGTACTGTGAGGGGATTAGTCCTCATAGAAAACTCTTTTTTGTGGATTACCCAGCCAGCTTCAATGTTCCATTGTCTCTCTCTTTAATTCGAGTAAATACACTTCCGGTTTTTTTGAGATATATCTCAATTCCTTCACACATCTCCACACAAAATTGGTTTTTCCTACGGTGTTTAGTTGATCTGCAACATTCGTCGTTCATTGCATCATTTTTTTGACCTCGATGTCCCCTTCATCATCTGTCAAATTCAACCCTTATGACCCAAATTGAACTTTGTTTGGACGAGGCCCATTGCAGTTTCTCTATACTTAAACAAAGAATCAAGATACACGGATTACAACAAACAATCAAGGAAGACTCCAAATACTTATCTACAATGGGAGATTCTAAGTTTGTAGTGGAACGTGGATAAATCCATATAAGTCTGGAAAAAGCTAGATTCTAAGTTTGTAGTGGAAGGTGGATAAATCCATATAAGTCTGGAAAAAGCCAGGTGTGGGCACCAATTTTCCAAAGACAGGCTAAAAGGTACGCTCGACCCGTTCTTATGTGCTCTTTCCACTGCTCTTTCCACTTGAATTGAAGTAGTCGTCGATTTGCAGGTGCAGGTACATATTCTGCCGTAAAGCATGTGGCTGGTGTGATTAATCTATAAGTGGTATTTCTTTTCCCATAGTTTTTTTGACAAGCGGTTTCCTAATTTTTTTCTGTCTCTCTATTTGGCTGGTACATTCTGACGAACATCCTCATTCATTCCTTATAAATACATGATGGAAATTATATAAGTAATGTATGATATCTACATTGCATTGCTGGTACCAGCAATCTTTTCTAATTTACGGATTTCTTAATGGGTTGGTTGTATCTTGTGCTAGAAACATGGAGGTATGTGATTGATGCGACGATTTCGAAGTAGATCAACTATCCAGTCCATTCTCTTTATGGCGTCGTGGAAAGTTTTTTGTGTGATATTTTATGGGCTTCCTGAAGGAAGAGACACTATGTCTCGCTTTCTCAAATCAATGGCAACTTTTCAAGCATCGTCCTCTGTATTTTTCATTCGAATTCCATTTCATTAATTTTTTTTTTTTAATTAAAAAAAATATGAATAAAAAATTTCAGTGATATTGAAAGGGTTTTTTTGGGGTTGATTTGCAATGCAGAGAATAGTTGAGAAGGCAGTTCAGGAAGCCCCTTTTAAATATTTGGTGCTTTTCCTAAGATTCTTCCTCTCAGTAAGAGTCATTTTTCATTTTCATTGTCATTTATCAGAAAGTCTTTGGGTTTTTTAATTATTCTTATCAAAATGAAGTTAAAATCCATTGCAACATGGTATTGTGTGTGATTTTGCAATCCAGAGAATAGTTGAGAAGGCAGCTGAGGAAACCCTTTTTAAATATTTGGTGCCTTTCCTACAATTCTTCCTCTTAGTAAGAGTCACTTTCCTTTTCATTGTCAGGTGGCTTCTTATCAGAAAGTCTTTGATTATTTTAATTGTTCTATCAAAATGAAGTTAAAATCCATTGTGACATGGTACTGTGTGTGATTTTTACAGTTTTAGATGATATTGAAGAGGCAATTGGTTTTAAGAGATAGCTTCTCCGGACTATATTAATGTCTGTGGCATTCATTGCACGTTGATCAGGTAGGTACACAATTTAACCCTCTATACGATGCAAATTCATAAAAATTGTTGATAACCGAAATTGTTTTCCAAACTTGGCGGGTATTAAAATAAAGCACGGTTAATTTAGATGGAAAATTATATTATTTAGACGTTGCGTTGAAAGTTAATAGAATGTTAAAATTTGTATTTTTAATATATTTTTAGATTTAGGGTTAAAAATAAACTAGGTTAATTTAGATGCAAAATAAAAAAATAAAGTGGAGTTAATTGAGATGGAAAGTTATATTTTTTTAATTTAAATTAAAAATAAAATAAGATTAAGATTAAATTAGTGTATGATATAATGATAATTTTTGGAGAATCAATAGCTTTTACATCACTTTTATATGAATGGTCACCATTATATTAAATATAACTTTTCATAAATCTCACAAATGTATGTATTTGGGAAAATGAATTCTTCAGATCCTTTGACATTATTATTAATAAGTTTTATTAAAAAAAATTAATATTATTCTATCTACAATGTTTTGTTTTAGTATGTACTATAATATATGTTTTTTTATTTACTTCTTATATCATTACTTAATGAATATAAAATTAAAATATAAGATTTTAGTTTGTATTGTAATATATGTTTTTTAATTTATTTATTAATTAATTTATTATTAATTTTTTTTTTTTTTTTTTTTTTTTTTTTTTTTTTTTTTTTAATTTATTTATTTTTTTTTTCGAAGAGAAAAAATCGTAACCTTTTAATTATGAGAAAAATTACATGTAGTAGAATGCTTGTAAGCATATGCGCTATACCTTTCATTATGAGAAAAATTACATGTAGTAGATGCTTGTAGGCATATGCGCTATCTGTTTTTGTCCGCCAGAGTTATATACATATTTTTCATTCACAAAACTTGACCTTGCTTGCCATTTTCAAAAAACTGTCTGTGATGCAATTAGCAAAAAAATAAATATTCATGTTCAGTTCTAAATATGCACTTTAAATACAAGGAAAATAGCAAAAAACATCGGCCAGTTCTCCAATGTCTATGGCCGTTCCACCCTATGATATTCCTGATCTATGTACGGTCTATGGTGGTATTGATAGACTTCTGCATCCTTCTGCTTTGTAATTATCCACAAGCCTTTGGGAAGTAACGAGCCCTCCTTGGAAAGCCCATCTGCGTCCTCATTGTATTCCTTGTGAATGTGTTGAGAAGATATCAGATTAAAAGCTGATTTGAGATTTAGCATGTCAATAAGAATACTTTGTAGAGTAATGGCATGACATTGATTAACAACATTGAACCAGTTTATGATGATTTGTGAATCTCCATAAATTTGAACAAATAAGCAGTCATGTGCGAGGGAGAAATGCAGCAGGTGTCTAAGTGTAAGAAGCTCAGCGTAATTATTAGATCCATCTCCCAGACCAAGTTTGACTTTGTAAGAATGTGTTTCAGAGATATATAGGCAGAAACCCCCCCCACATCCATGAGGCTGTGCTGCTCCGTCGAAGAAGGCCCATGGCCGAGACTTATCAATGTTCCCGGGCCTTGATATAGAGCGAGTGCGAGGAGGCAAGTCCTCTGGTATATCATGGAAAGCAGTCAGGGCTTGAACAAAGAGTAGATGCCGATTGACAGGCTGGTTTTGAAGATGAAATGATTTTGCCCAAGCCAGATAGACCAGCAGAGAATGAGAGGAAGGCATTGTTCTATATGCTTTTGATGGGTAGATGTCCAGCAGTTCCAGGCATGAATAATAGAAGGTCCCTGTCATTTGTTCCCGATGGCGAGCTGCTGGGTGATTTCTCGCCAGAAGTGGGAGACTTGTGTACAATGTAGAAATAAATGCTCATTAGACTCGGATGCCTATTTGCATAGCACACTTCTGCTTGGCCTGTAGACAAATCAATGCATGAGTGCCTCTCTTGTGGGGGTCTTGTTGTTCAGAACAGATCAAATGAATAGTCGGGTTCGTGGTGGTGCTTTTAACCTCCATAATTGCTGCCACCAGTTCTGCGGATGGAGGGGTTTTCGAGCCTATAGGGCTGTAAATCCCGTGTGCAGCAGGAGTCGAAACAAGGGCATCAGGTTCCTGACTGAGTAGAATATGAGCCTCCTGAAGAGCCCTTATGAAAAAATCCCATGCTTGTTGCCACTACTCAGGGATATCCGAGTCATGAGCTGTTCTCCACTGTTGTCTAAGGAAAATGCAAGGGTCAGGATCTGCAATATGTGCTAATGTCTTGACCTCTCTATGATTTAGGAAGAGTATGAGCTCCGGAGGCAGAATATATAGGTTGCCGCCCCCTATCCATGGGTCAATGCCTAATCTTACTGATTATCCATTGTTTATGCGCATGCCAGGTCACCTCTGATGAAAAGCATTGTTTGTTGTATGGATTTCGAAACAACAACGATGCCTCCTCTAGGCCAGGTTTGTTGTCTCGCCCAGTCCAAGATTTGTAGCGGCCAAATGTACTTGTGAAATGTTACTGTAGTTCAGAGATTCTTTGCAATGAGAAGAGTCCAGCTCATCTTAGCAGCTAGGGCTTTTGCAAAAGTGGGCAACTCCTTTATCCCCCAGCGCCCCCACTTCTTGGGTAGGGTAATGGATTTCTAAGACACCCAAGCAAAAATTTTACCTTCCTTATGCCCCTTCCAAAGGTATCGGCTGCAATGTTGTTGTAGTCTGCTGAGAATTCCCCGAGGAATCCATGTAAGGGGCATCCAGTATACAGGGGTGGCTTCCAAGACTGATTTGATTAGGACTAGCCGCCCTGCTCTCGAGACCAACCTGTGGTTCCAACTTTTTAATGTTTTTTCCAGCTTAACTACTAGCCAGATTCAGTTTGCTATCCTGTAGCAATTTGGTTTTATCCGGAACCCCAGATATTTGAGACCTTCGGAGAGATTATGAGGAGTGTATTGAAAATGAAGATTGGTCGTTTGAGCTTCAAGAGGGGTAATGCAAGATCAGGTTATAGTAGATTTTGACTAATTGACAGCCATGCTAGTAGCTAATTCAAAGAGGTTGAGGATCTCATGGAAAGTGACCGAGTCCCTTGTGTTGCCATTTAAGAAAATTAGGACATCATCAACAAAGAGTAGGTGGGTGAGGGATAGAAGGTCAGTCATTTTGATGCCTTGTAGTCGGTCGACCTTCCCTCTTTGCAGAGGCGATGAATATACTGAGGCCCTCCATCACCAAGAGGAAAAGCAGGGGGACAACCCTGTTTTAATCCTCGT
This sequence comes from Pinus taeda, assembly GCA_000404065.3. NCBI lineage: Eukaryota > Viridiplantae > Streptophyta > Pinopsida > Pinales > Pinaceae > Pinus > Pinus taeda. Next base: position 100,281 of record APFE030476041.1, on the reverse strand, counting down.
TCAGCATGAAAGAAAGGTGTGGCTGACCAATTGATTAGGATGCTATAGGAGACAGAGTTTATGCAGCAAATGATCTAGTTTATGAATTCAATAGGGAAACCTAAATGAATGAGGATCATCTTAATATAGAGCCATGATACACGATCAAAAGCTTTTGCGAGGTCGATCTTGAGGATGATGCACTTTAGGGCTTTTGAGTTTATGGAATGGATGGCTTCCTGAGCGGTTCCAATGGCTTCATGGATCTGCCTCTTGTGGAGGAAAGCAAACTGTTCAGGGGAGATGTGTTGAGATAGGATGGGGCGAAGCCTATTAGCTATGATTTTAACTATGATTTTGTATAGAGTATTGCAGAGGGATATAGGCCAAAAGTCATTGAAGTGTTCGGGGAGTTCAATTTCGGGATGAGTGCTATAAAAGTGGAGTTTATAGCCTCATACATTCTTCCTGACAACCTGCATTCTTCTACTACACTGAGGAGGTCATTGCCCATGCTGTCAAAGAAGGCCAGATAGAATTCAATAGGCCATCCATCTGGTCCAGGGCTCTTGTCCTTTTGGAACCACTTGAGAGTTTGCTCCAATTCTTCAATAGTGACAGGGCTAGAGAGCTCGTCTGCAGATTCTTGATCTACAAATCGAGGGAAATGCCCTGCAACATGAATGATCTTAGCCAGATTGCAGCCAAGAGGTTCTTTGAATAGGTGTTGAAAATGTGCAATGCCCGGCTGTGAGAGCTGATGAAAAGTGTGGGCAGTGCCTCCTTCCTAAGTGGGAAATTCCCAGATAGCGTTAGCAGCTTTCCTACCTTTGGCGAAATTTTGAAAATACTTGGAGTTTTCGTCTCTTGCCTTGAGCCAGATGGCCCGACTCTTTAGTATCCATGTTTCCTCCTGATCCTTTAGAATCTTTGTTCGTTTGTTCTCCAGGTCAATCAAGTGGGCTTTGTCCTCAGGACTAATATAACCCCTACTATTTTCATCACTGAGGCCCGCAAGGTCAACTTCCACTGAAATGAGGGTTTGGTTATCCTTTAGGTTTTTTTCTTTGGCCCACTTAATGGTGAGCTTTCTTAGCTGAAGGAGCTTTTTATTAATTTAAATTATATATAATATATATATATATATATATATTATATATATATTATATATTATATATATATATATATATACTATATATATATATATATTATTAATATTATTTTTGTGTTATGACAATGACTTTTGAACCTCTCTCTATGTTATACTAATGAGTCTCACAGTCAACCAAAGTATAGATGCCATAGAAAATCTTGAAGTAGAAATTTTGTGTTTTTGACATCTAGTGTGTTTGGCAGATATTTGATTCAATATGATGCAGATGAATAGCTCATCAGGTCATTATTTATATGAAGACCATCCAAATATAGTCAACACCTCTTGAAGTTGAAATTAAAATTATGTAATTATTATTATAAATAAATAATATAATTAACCATAAATAGTAAATAATGCTATTATGTATGTTTACAAAATATGCCATCATCAACTTTCCGTGACTAATGCATTGAATTGAATTGAATGGTTATTAATGACATCCACAAGACTAACTGGTCTAAGGGACCACCCACTATCACTTAATTTATATTTAGATTTTTTTGTATGTTGATTTTGCTGTTATGGATCTTGAGTAAGAAATTCGTTGTTTTGCGAAGTCTTGTCTCCTCAAAAAGCTCATTGAGACTGTTCACCTTTAGCCTGTTATCAAACTGATGATGAATAACTTCATACACTGCACATTCTTTGATAAAATATCATTATGTTTCTACCACTTCTCTGTTGCAAAAAATGCAAGTACTTCTCAATCTTCTTTAGGGATTGCCCATCTATGAGTTTCACATCTTAAATGATGGGATCTATTCCTCGGCTCTGCAATTAAAATTTTAGCTTTTCCCTTGATTGAGGACTCAAATACTCTTTGTCATCATGTTCCCACGTTGTGTTAAATCCTTTGACATGATATGTTTTTTTTTGCCTAATTGCTTTGTCCACATGGTAGTCCAAAATTTTTCTAACACACTTTTTTATCTCCTTAGCATGAGGACAATCATGCAGACTTATGTCCCATTTTCTCAACCACTTTCTATTTTGCTTCATCCATGTCTTTTTCTAGCGATTTAGCTCTTCTTCAACAACCATTTTGGGCCACTGGTGCTTATCCATATTTTCAATTGGAAACATACCAGCCTCATCTAAAAGGATATCATATGGGATCGTTGATTTGACTTTGATGCTACTTGTGATTAGGTGCTTTTGAATTCTTTCTATTTGTCACCATTTGTGGCTTGACATGTTACTTTCCCATATTTTGCAACCATAGAGGATAACTGACACCACTAATAAAGCAAACATGGTTTTCTTAGTTTTCTAATCTCATATTTTTGCTTGTATACACCTGTCCTGAAGAAGGTATGCATCTTTCCACCCTCCTTAGATTGTTTTTGATCTACATGTCTCCCAGTTGAGCCTATAGTGGAAATCAATTCCTAGATACTTGTACTCATCTACAATCTCCAAGGGGTTGCCCTCAAAGAGAAAAGTAACTTGTTGCTTCTTTCTTTTCAAAGAAAAAATCATGACTTTAGTTTTGCAGGAATTTACTTGCATTCTCGCATCTTGACAAAAGAGTTCCAGAGATTTCAAGTGTTCATTCAAACCTATTGCAGATTTAGCAATACTAATAAGGTCATCTGCATATAAAAGTAGTTTCACCACATATCTTGTCAATTGGATGCCTTATCCATTTCTTATCCACTCTTCAATCTTATCAATATATAATGGGGAGAAAGGACATCCCTGCTTGACTCCTATGTCACTGCCAAAGCATTCAGACGCGCCTTCCTTCGTTCTGATTTTGGATTTAACCCACTCATAAAGCTTATGAACCACTTCCCTATATTTCTTTGGGGCCTCTATTTCTTCCATTATGTGCCATAGCTTATCTCTAGGGACAATATCAAAGGCTTTTTTGAAGTCAACTAAGCAACAGAATGCTTCGCCACCTTGGCTGCCCCAAACTTTTTCAATGAAATGTCTTAGAGTGATGCAATGATCAATGGTAGAGTGTTTAAGCCTGAAGCTAGCCTGCCCCTTGGCTCTTTTTCCCTCTTTTTCTGCCCATTTGTTGATTCTTGTACTCTAGCATGCTCCCAAAAAGTTTTCCAAGAAGAGGGTTGATCATAATAATGCGATAGTTAGAAGGCTTATTGATGTCTCCGGTTTTTTGAAGAGGTATAATAACACTAGTTGTCCACTCAACTAGAAAGCTATCTTAATTGACTATGTTAAATATCTCCTTGATGTGTGGAGCTAGAAGCTTCACTCCCTAGTTTAAAATTTTTGCTTGTAAACCGTCAGTGCCTTGCGCTTTACCATTTTCTAGTTTCTTTATACCTTGTTCAATATCTTCAACTGAAAATAGATTTGTTTAGGAGACAATTATGGGAGTCTTACTTTTCTCATTTGTCCGTTCATATAGAAATTTTGCATAGTCTAACCACTGGGCATCTGTGATATTGTTTTGTATTTTCTTTTTCTTTTGTTGTAGTTCCTTCTAGAAACCTTTGGGATTATGTTTTCCCAAATAAATTAATTCCTTCCTTCTTGAAATCACGTAACTTTTTTCTTTTCTTTTTTCTATTATCAATTGCTTATATCTAATCTTGTTTTCTTTTTTTTTTTTCTTATTATCAATTGCTTATATCTAAATAAATAATGCTCTGCATGTTTAGAAAATATGCCCTCAAGAACCTTTCTGCCACCAATGCATTGTGGACCCTGAAGGTGTCATGCAACTATCGTCAAAGCTGGTGTTGTCAAAAAATGCCCATAAAAACCGGGTGTGGGCACCTTTCACTGGCCTTAACTTACAAAGTCCTTATTACAGTCCTTAGCTTGGACTCCGCAGTAGTAGATATTTCACTATAGTATGCATCTCATTGGTTCTTTGTGACTTTTTGTTGCTTCTAAAGCATTACACTTGCCCAATTTTGAATTATCCAACTAGGAAGGAAGGAATTCTCCCAACCAGTTGGCTCAATTTGTTGCCAGCCAGATGTAGTGTGGGGGCGTAACTTTTCAACCTAGCCTGCCTAAACGCTACTCACATAAGTGCGCATTCTGATTGCCAAACAAGGGGAAAAGCATAGGGGATTGATGGTGATAGGGAATTGGAACCTTTTACGCAATAGTGGCCTATAAACGCGCTATACTTGCTCCAAGCCTTCACATTGATGAAGATCTTCATGTGGGCCAAGTTAGCTCTTGTAATTGCTTTCTATGGATCTCTTTATGGTTTTTATGAAAGGGTAACATCAAAATACAAGGCGATTGCCTTGCCTTTGAAAACAGTTATCTGTCATAACAAGGGAGGACATTGACCTTACAAGGGTGGTGGAATTTCCATTGGTAACCCTAACCTTACTAGGGGAGAATTCACATAGGGTTTTTACTTGTTGGGTGGGGGAAGGGTAGCGGGGAGAGCTTGACTATCTTCTCGCTTCCTAGTGGGGCAGGAAAGGAAAGAAACTACATAGATGAGATGGTCAAGATAGAGAATGGAGTTCATTTTTTCTTGCAGAGTTCGTTACTATGCAATTCATACACATTATTACTCTACCTATTAAAGATTATTACTTTACAACTACTTAACGGGTTGCAATCTTTCAAGATGAAGACAACTCCCCGGCATGCGATCCTTTTAACCAAGTATGATGTCTATATGAAGGAAAATGTTTACACCAATTATATGAAAGGAAGGAGAAATATCAATTAGCACAAAGTCAAAGATGCCATTGTGACTCATTCTTGGTATGAGACAAAGTAGCCTTTTTACATGGGGGATATAGTTATTTTGTCAAATATGGAATTAGGGGATGTTATAAGTTTGAGTTTGATTGCTTGCATTGTGATTATTTTGTGCTATTGTAGCCATACAAAAAATTTCTAAAGGAAATTGATATAACATCTTGTTTACATCATTCTCCTTGCAAATTAATCACCATACATGTACAAGAGAATGGGGATTACATGTTAGTTTATGAGAGGTTTGACTATGGACTTTTTAGATCAAGATGTAAGGTAGTCATTTAAATATTCTTGCCCAATTTTCCATGTTGTTGTGTAATGGCATGTTTAAGAAATGAATGGAAAATATGTTATGTACATGGGGCTAGGTGTTTTAATCACCATACATGCACAAGAGAATGGGGAACACATGTTAGTTCATGAGAGGCTTGACTATGGACTTCTTAGAACAAGATGTAAGTTAGTCCTTTAGAATTTTCTTTCCCAATTTTCCATGTTTTCATGTAATGGCATGTTTAAGAAATGAATGGACAATATGTTATGTAGGTGGGGCAAGGTGTCTACATGGACTAGATCAATAGTACGATTTATCAAGGTTTTCATAGATAATTAAACTTCAGCCATAACTTCACTCATAGGTTTTTACATTACCTAGCTATTTTTTTTAAGAATACTCATTTCTATTAGATATTTCTTCGTGAATTTTTTTTCATTAGCCCTTTAATTCAATGTTGTAAGCTAAACTCTTGTAGTTTGTATGCTATGACATAAATGATTTGAATTTAGTTTATTCATTTTTGTCCTAGTAAGTCTTTTTGTTTTTTATTCTTATTGAAAAGAAAACATTGATTATATAATATTGTAGAGATAGGTACATAAATTTGTACAATTTTGTTAGAATTTGATAATGAATAATTGTTGGAATGGAGGAGCAAGTCAGTTGGAATGGTCCTTGTGGTGTAGTAGTATGTGTGTTTTTGGCTTTTATATTTTGCGTGGTATGCTTTGGTTTTTATCTTTTGTAGAAATTTGTCTTCTTGAGTACCATTTTTATTGGATTTTGTTAAAGGGAAATTGCTAGAGTGGAGGATTAGATTTCCTATAATGGACCCTGTGATGGAACAATATAAATGTTTTTAGTTGTTTTTTTTATCTTTCTTCAGGTATGAGTTTGGTTTTTCTCTTTTTGCAAATATTTGTGTTCTTGATTTGTCTTTGCCTTTCTTCTACCAAGGTGGTTTTTGGTTGGTTTGTAGTTAAATTACGGAGGAAATGAGAAGAAATTGAGAAGAAAAAAATACATTGAGCCTTTTCTTATTTATCTTTTTGTTTGGAGATTGTGTCAAGGTCTCTTCCAAACTTCGTATTCACCTAGCAGCATGCATGTACACTTTTTCCCTAATGAACAAGAGATAAGTGGATTTTTTCTTTTTATCTTTTTTTCATAAATGGTTTTGTTTTTTCTTTCAACCTTAATGAGGCTAAGGCAATGTTTGATTGGTTTGTAGTTAAAATACATCTAAGATGGAGTGAAGTATTTATTTTGGATTCAGTGTATGTGTGCAATTCATATAGGCCTTCCCATCATTTTTGACTAGGTAAATAGACGTTTAAGTTTTTTCATCTTAAACATTGAGAAAATAATGTGATGTGGAATCTCTTGACTAGGGAAATACGCATTTTAAGTTTTTTTCATCTTAAGCATCAAGACAATAACTAACCCTATATGCGATATGGAATCATAAAATATGTCGTTCTATCTTTACTATTTATTTTGCATTGATATAATCCAAATTTTAAGAAATTAATATGAAAATCAAAGGTTTTTAAGTTGGATATCTATGTAAACATAGGAAGTGGTTTTGGACTTTTGGTTGTAGTTGTGATTGCCATATTATTTGATTTTTTTTCCTTTTAACGTTTTCAAACAACTAACCCTATATATGATCTTGATATATAAGACTAGTTGTCGGATCTTATACTATTTATATTAAATTTTTAAAACCTAAATTTAAAAAAATTGTCGTCATTTATAAAGGTGGATATCTGTGTAAACATAGGAAGTGATTGTGGTTGTAGTTGTGATTGTTATATTGTAGATTTGAATTTTTTTCCTTTGAACATTTTTTTTGCCTTCCAAGATTAATCTAGTTTCTTTGATTTTTTTTACCGTTAAGAAGTTTTCATGAATGATAATTATGTTGTTTTTATACGACCTTGGTGTCTAGGATAGAATCTTAGATCACTGATGCTACCAAGCCAAGAATCACAACAAATCTACTTTGCACAGGGAAATATAAACAACAATAAATCTACTAGTGCACAAAATATACACAACTTTTTACACAATTTTGTACAATAACCCAACTTTGTTACATTAATCAACTTGAATAATACAACAGTCCAGGGCTTCCGCACCAGTGATAATGGTCATCATACATCCACTAGTACAAGACACCAAAATTGGGGCTTTGTGTCATTTCATCGACAACCAGTCTATCGTCAACAAGATACTTTGACCATTTGGCTATGGCTTACTCTCTCAACTCCTCTCGGTCGTACCTTGTACCTGCCTGGTCCTTCAGCTCCCAATATACAACATTGCCTTTATCAACGATCTAAGTCCATTTGGCCACTGGACCTCGACTATACAATTTTCTCACTAGTTGTGCCTTATTCCATCAATGGCACGTCACATCAAGACTCTTGTTGAGTTGTTCACAACTCCGTTTGTGAAAAACTCACAACTGCCCACTACTGCTCCTTAGCTACTCAGTGACTTCAACCCATTATAGTCTTCTTGTGTTGTTCACAACTCCGTTTGTGAAAAACTCACAACTGCCCACTACTGCGCCTTAGCTACTCAGTGACTTCAACCCATTATAGTCTTCTTGTGTTGTTCCAATGAAGACTAACATATGGCACGAGGGGCTGCCACCTATCACTACTGTAAGTCTCTTCTCCAACATTGAACATGGGCTATAACAAACTGCTCCTCTGGATGATTAGACATATATGAGCTTCAACAACCCGCCTCTCGTAGCAGCCCTTAATCCAACAAGGCACTGTACATAGGGCTCCACACTTGGATCCTCTCATTCTACCCTCCACCAGACCTTGAGGTGTCTAATCCTTGTTGTAGCATCTGCCCCTGGTTAGGGCATCCAACACCTATGAAGACCCTTCCTCTTGGTTGCTAATAGGCTTCACCAATAGTCCAACCCTTGGACAACCATCCTCTAGCATTCATCCATCATTAAGGAGTCATCTACAATATACTAACGCTGCCTCCTTGCCTTGGGTTTTGTGCACCTGCAATTTTGGTTAGGGTACACTTAACAACCCTCAACCCTTGATCCAAACTTGTGTGACCTTCTCCCAAAAGTCTAGTCCTTTTGTTGTTCAATAATAGGCACCCAATGTTTCTGTAGGGTATGAGGCTCCTCCTCAACGTACCCCTTACAGCCAGCATATGCCAACCAACAATATAATATTGTCCTAATACTCATGTAAGACACCCTTGTTCTGGGTATGGCCTCCCTTTGTTGACTGCGACTGAGTTAGGAGAGTACTCCTAGGCCTCTCAACCTATCCAATAAGCCTTCCAACTAATTATTGTAAACACCATACATATGTGGCCCATAACAATACTCTATACACCAATAAAACATGCACAAACAACCCCAAAACATTACCTCTGGACTGCGGCCTTGTCTCCACAACAGATCTAAGTGTTCTACTCCCAAAACAAGGGTCTTGGTTCTTTTGAATAGCCCTATCTCAAGCTCATACCACCTGTAATTACCTCAGATCCTCTGCGACCCTCAAACCTTAGGTAGACAAGCCCCAAAAACTGCGAAAATAGTCTAGAAATGCATCAACCAACTCGGGCTGCCTATATTATCTTCTTGGCCTCCAAATAGTCATGAAGTATGCCAAAATCTAGCCTCCTTTCCCTTCATTTGGAGTCTGCCCGGGCCTGCGGCTAAATCAGAGATCTCCTCACCTAAAGAAAGATCCTTCTCATGCCCAAGGATGTAGTTAAAAATGACCTTACTCACCTCATATTTATATCCAAAAATGATGTGATGTCCCAAATGGAACAATTTGGGGTTTTCTCAAAATTTTAACTCATAAATACTTAAAATAAATTTTCCATTCATAATCAAAAGATTTCCATGTAAAATAGAACAAGAGAATGCATGCAAATCAATCATACAATGAGCATAAATAATCTCAACTTTTATTATAATGTATAAACTAGGGTTTTACATGCTGGAATAACAAAAATAGTTGAGATAACTGAGATAGAACTGACCTCAAGGATTTGTTTCAATGTTGCACGGGCCCTCCACCAAAACTAAACCAAACTGCCACTGCTAAGCTCTCCTTTGAATTCTGGATGAACTCGCCCAATCTCATTAAATCACTTGAGGGTTTCCGTCCTGGGGCTACCAGTGGAGTAGAGAATTGGGTTCTGAAACTCTCATACAAGAAACAATATGAAAATCCAAGATGTCCTCCAATGCCTTCTTCCTCTTTTATAGATTTGATGGACCCCTCTAGAATATTCTATTTTATTATTATCTTAATCATGGAGCATTTGCCCTCTTTTATTTTAATTAAAATATTCTTTTAATTTGAGAAAAGGGTAAACTGGCTACCATGTTTCCTCAGGTCACTGAAACTCCCATCCAAAAGTCCCATCATGTAGATATTCTCGTTCTGGTTCCAACGAGCTATTATATTGAGGTGCGTCATCAATTAATCTCCTTGGAATGCCACCTCGAGCATACTTAATTAAGTTATGCCCAATAAAAATGTTGATTTTTGAAAGTTGTCGGAATGCAACGGAACAAAACGAAAACTGTGTTTATGATGGAATATGCCAAGCAAATGTCATCAAATCCCATAAAAAATCCATCAGGACCCCTGATGACATAAACCTGCTCCACTGACGTGGACATCCCCTGTCTTGGAAATCCACCCTGGCTGTACTATGAAGAAGAATAGTAATGGGAACATGATAGTCCTCCTGCTCCAAGATTGCTTGCCCTCAAGCAATCCAAATCTCTGGACTAATCTGGTGGCCCAATGTCACTGAGATCCAATGCCCGGATCCCATACGAACCACTAGTCCACGTCACGTCTCCAAGCTATTGAAACATGACTGGATCCTCCAATACCTAGATCCCATGTCCATATTTGACTCAACCTACTGCCAGTAGATCCAGTTGGATCCCAATGCCACCAAGAAGGAGCGTTAATGCTACGTGGCTCCTGCTGTGCTGTAGCTTCGACTATGAATGTTGCCCTACCAACTGTGTACTAGCTCATCGCCTCTCTCCAATCCAATCCTTGGCAGAACTGAAGGTTTGTCTCACCATACTGATGTTGTGCTGAAATACTGATGAGTGGCCAACCCACATTCTGTTGCTGACTGTAGCATGTAATATCCCCCACCTCTAAGGGCTCTTGCAGTACATTGCTCTCAACTAAGAATGATACTTCATCAATAGGATACCAACTCATGATCTCTTGCCAATCTAAATCATGGACTCATGTGTAAGGAACAAGTCTACTATGTTGATGTTGGTCCATGCTCAACTCATGCCACCCTATCTGTTTGGTCAGCAATATCCATCGAGAAAGTGCTGCCTCTCTCCTTGTAATGGGTACAAGTAGCCAAAATGTGTTGCAATCCTTGTTTATGTACTCTAGGAGAGGGTTGCTGCCTAAAAATGTTGCTGCTCGGCTCGATGCCACACACCTATTTGCACCTCATCAATGGGTAGACCCAAAGATGGATTCACTGCCATCTCCCTCGCCTGATAGGAAACTCCACACTCTTCCAATCCACCAATCTCCTGCCAAACTGTCCTGTCATACTCCAGCATCTCCTGAGGAAAAGTGCTAGCAAACATCGTTACCTTGCCAATTGTCTATACATTTGTCTGCTCCTCATCAACGATTGACCCCAGGGCTGGCTGTTCATCCTCCATCATCACGGGTTCAATATGAACCTCCAACTAGCTCTCCCAAAAAGGCTCATCCTGCATCCTGTGCACATCATCCTCCTCAGCTGACTCAAGATCCACCATATGCTGCTCATGCTGAATCACCACTAGTGACTTATCATCCTGAATGTCTCTCCTAGGACCTACTGACTGCTCATCATATGAATCTGGCCCGCGGTCAACGACTCTACATGACTCATGCTCATCTATGTGCTCTCTATGTTGAATCATCAGTCGCTCATCTGCTCTCGGATCTCCTTCCCTCATGGGAACAGTCAGTTGCTCATCATACTCCTCTGCCATACATGAATTCATATATGGGCTACTGTCATCAATTCCATATGACTGCTCGTGCTCCTCTAAGGTATCATTGTATGAACCCATGGACTCGTCCAACAGAGAGTCCTCATCTTGACAGACATAAAGAATATCTTCCTGCTTTACCGCTGTCATCTCCTCAATGTCACTCAAGCATGAGTGGTCAGGTCCCCAAGGTCCTTTCCAGATGAAGCAAAGTCCCTTGCTTCTCATCTCATTCTTGTTGCATGAGCCCCCAAACCTGAGCTACTCCTCCTTGGTCAACTGTCTCTTGAACAGTCCAATATTCTACTCAACCAACCTCTCAGATAGACCATAAGAAACAGGTGAGACCAACTTCTCTCTCCTCCAAACAGACAAAAATCGAGACTGCAACTCCTGACAAATGGTATCACGACCTCTCATACATGAAGACAGGATGGACTACATGTGTGCTATGACTGTGTCCAAATGATGTTTCCTAAAGCTAAAGAAGCATTGGTACATATGTAAGATCAAACCGTCACACTCTAGATCAAACATGATCTCATAGGTCCTAGTCATGGCCATAACTTCTAAAATTTCAAGCTTCTTCCCAAAGGTACAACCTGCATTGTTGTCAAAGTCTAGAAAAGTATCTACCATTAGCTTGAAAAGTCTCCTCATAACATCATCATTGTAAGGAGCTATACGGGCAGTTAGTCTCATGATGTTACTGAGACAAATTGCAACTCGAAGTTTGACCCCTTCACAAGGTTCCTCCAAGAGTTTGGGTTGGATGAGAGCAAGCATAGCTGGTTTTAGTGCCCAAATCAACTTTTTTCCCTTCTAACGGGTTCACTTCGGAAAGGGGTGCATCCAACTCATCTAATTTGAAAAGGGCTTTCACTGTGACCTTCATGTGTTTGAGATCTGTCCCAAATTTAAATATTTTGTGCCCCATCTTCGGTTCCTTCTGCAAATCTCTTGGTTGTTCCTTCTGAAGAATAGCATAGGCCTCTCTTGAGAAAGGTTCGTTGTTCAATTTTGTTTTCTGGTCTGTTAGAGCACTATTGTGTTGATTCATGAAGTGCTTTAAATCCTTCATCATTCAATAGTTATGTTGATGCCCCAACGACAACATTTACAAGGTTAAGGGGATAATATAATAGCAACGTTATGCATTGCAGCTACGGACTCTCTTATATCCAACAATTATTTTGTTCACTTCCTTCCCTTCAACTCTCAAATTTCAACAAACTTTTTGGGTTTATATTGAAATTTTTCACTAGTACTTTTGTCAAACAAATGGTAGGAACACTGCTGTTGGTGAAGTTTATCGTATTTCTTTTAGAGGAGTAGTTAATTTAACAAGAAATCACATAGAAAATGCTTCTAGCCAACAATATTTCATTCACACAATATACAGAGATCAATCCAAGAAACTATAAGATAAAATAGTGGGACTTCAGATAGAAATAATAGTCACAGTACATATATATGAAGAACTTGGTAAGGAGATGCCTTTCTCAGCAAATCAGTGACAAGGAATGGTTGCTCCACGTTGCTACAACAATTTGACTTATGTTCCAATACCTCTGCACTTTGAAACATATAGGTGGATGCTGATCTCGTCGGACAATTATTTGTAGGGAACACACTGGAGATGATTCGCCTGCACCACAATTCTGTCAACTCCCCTTTTAATTAATCTGGCCCTTTGATGTTGCAACGCTCTATCTAGGCAATGTACAACTTGGTCCCAATGAGAAGAACGACGAATGCAGATAGGGACGCGATTTTCTTTAAGTTGACGTTGACTCTAATGCTGAACTCCCAGTAATTTTTGATGTGTGAATCTGAAGAGTCCTTCACGATCTCGGCCTCTGTGATCCATCCAAAATTGTCATTTGGTACCCGCAGCGACCAATTCTTGACCACGACCCTTGACTATTGAAAATGGCAGCTGCTTCAGAAATGTCGGCCCAAGAATTTACTTGGAAACCTCAGTCGCATATATAATCTTAGCTCTTAAAAAGAACTTTTGATCTTGCTCATGAAGGCACCAATAATCAAAAATACACCTAGGAATTTTGCCAGACACTACAACATAGTTCTGCCCCCACCGGCCTCGCTCTCACGCATAGGTACTAAACACACAACACTGGTATCTCAGTCTCGACTCCTAAAATAACAATCTCCTCAAACGTCTAGAAATCTCTATTTCGTGCGCTAGAAGATCGCATCATTGTCCAACGTACATAATATAAACTCCACGCTGATCAACGTTCCCCGATGGCACGTAATAATTGCCGAGATTAATATTGTGACCATAACAACCACTGGCTCATGCCTTGGTCTATGCTAAAATTATGAATGACCCGACACACATAGGAAAACAAATGCGGCCCTTTAACTTGCTCAAGATAATTTGGGATCTCTGCTGCTAGCTGTTATGGACATGCGATGAGTCGGGTCTCCGATTCTCTTCTGTGTGCCATGAAGCTCGACTTGTGCATTGGGCGACAATATGTCCACGTTCTCGACTCTAGCTCTGGTCTAACTTGAATTGTATACTTGGCCTTAATGGAGTTTGGCCAAAAAAATCTATTTAATGGCGTTCAAAGCTGGTAATGGAACCCCCTTAAGATAATCAAAATGCCTTTTTTAGAAAAATTTGGTCCTTAATGCCTGTGATAAAGGAATTTGACGCAGCCCTTTACTAATTTTTTTTCCAATTCTCTTCATACGAAGTAAATTGGTTAACATTCGACCAAATGGAATTTCGCCGTCAATTTTAACTCGACTTCCAATAAAAGTGTCGGCTAATATATCTTTGGAATAAAATTCTAGATCCCCTTTAAAATTAAGTAATGTGCCACGACCCTTTGAACATAAAAACTGGCCCTTTCGACACCTCAGGCAATTGTACAAAATAAACTCGACGTCAACAACTGCAATAAAGCTATGCCTCTAGCGTATAGACAAAATAAATCTCGAATAAGAATAGTTGCAACTGAAGATTGAAAACCCGCAGGCTAAGTCAAGATTAAGGCTTTGATAACACTGTAATGTCCCAAATGGAACAATTTGGGGTTTTCTCAAAATTTTAACTCATAAATACCTCAGATAAAATTTTCATTCATAAAAAAAAGATTGCCATGTAAAATAGAACAAAAGAATGCATGCAAATCAATCATACAATGAGAAAAAATAATCTCAGCTTTTATTATAATGTGTAAATTGGGGTTTTACACGCTGGAATAACAAAAATAGCTGAGATAATTGAGATAGAATTGGCCTCAAGGATCTGCTTCAATGCTGCACAGGCCCTCAACCGAAATTGTACCAAATTGACACTGCTAAGCTCTCCTTTGAATTCTGGATGAACTCACCAAGGGGAGATGGGTACTAGCCCAATCTCACTAAATCACCTGAGGGTTTCCATCTTGGGGCTACCAATAGAGTAGAGAACTGGGTTCTCAACCTCTCATACAAGAAACAATATCACAATCCAAGATGTTCTCCAATGAACTCCTCTTCCTCTTTTATAGATCTAATGGACCCCTCTAGAATCTTCTAGTCTATTATTATCTTAATCATGGAGCACTTTTCCCTCTTTTATTTTAATTAAAATATTCTTTTTTAATGTCTCCTCAAGTCATTAAAACTACCATCCAAAAGTCCCATCATGTAGATCTTCTCGTTATAGTTCCAATGAGCTATTACACTGAGGTCTGCCAATAATTAATCTCCCTGGAATGCCACCTCGAGCATAATTAATGAAGTTTTGCCCAATAAAAATGCTAATTTTTTAAAGTTGTCGGAATGCAACGGAATGAAAGGCAAACTGTGCTGATGATGGAATATGCCAAGCGAATGCCATCAAATCCCATAAAACTCCTCAAAACTCCATCGGGACCCCTAATGACGTAAACCTTCTCCACTGACCTGGCTATCCCCTGTCCTGGAAATGCACCTTGGTTGTACTATGAAAAAGAATAAAAATGGGGACACGAGACATGAGGGTTTCAATCAACGTCCAAGAGGGTTTGTCTAGCTGTCATAAGGCCTCCAAACATTAGGTCGACCTTAACCAATCCCAAACTCTAACTTCAAAAATTAATATCTCCACAAGGACAACTCAGAATTCGATGATTTTCATTGCATTTGATTCGTCTCGACGTCCTCTATCATTTCCATCCATCACATGTTCAATTTTCTCCATGTTTTTGGCCCCGAAATTGATGGGTACATAATCCTAAGCTTGGGTTTCAAGCCCATAAGCCATGCTTGTGTGCCAGCTCCTCCATAACCCTCAAGCCTAGGGTTTGGAGTACCTCCCAAGCTACAAAAATCAACGCTCCCTCTTAGCGAGGGAGGTACTTCCAACACTAGGAAGTCTCTACCAACATCATCTCTCGTGACACTAGCCGATCTGGTGTCCATCATTGCAACATACTCCATAGAATGAACACTGCAATCTTGGTAGTGCCTCTGCCTCATCACATGTGAACCTGAAGATCCCTAACCTCCATAGGGATGCTCCCTCTAAGGCTAGACTCCCTCTTGAGCCTACACGATATCCACTGGCTCAGTCCCGCAAGCACTCATCCTCATGGATCAAATACCACTCATGAAAATACTTCCAATCTCGAATATGCAATATCATGATCTAATGAAGACTCTAGCATGCCAATCTGTGGTCCATCACATGAAGCAATCTCGATCATCCTGATCTCATCCAAGCGAAAACAATCCTTGAGTTGTCGCAACCATCCATGGCAAGTCAAAGGAAGTCCATGATCAACAATCTTCCCTACGAAAAACTGTTGTTCGCTATGTTCACCACCAATCCAATAAAACTCCCAACCAATATCGGTGCCAAGCCAATCAAGACCACATCTCCATGTCTTCAGCTGAACCATTTGCTCCATGATCTAGACAACCATAACTCCCTCTGAGTTGCTTCGTTGTGCACACTCTGATTCACTGTCCCTCAGAGTAGCTCATACACGCTTTGATACCATTTTGTTTTTCCATGACTGCGGTGTCTCGGATAGAATCTTAGATCATTGACGCTACCCAAACCAAGAATCACAACGAAGCTACTTTGCACAACGGAATATAAACAACAGTAAATCTACTAGTGTACAAGATATACACAACGTTTCACACAATTTTGTACAATAACCCAACTTCGTTATATTAATCAACCTGAATAATACAACAGTCTAAGGCACCCTTACCAGGGATAATGGTCCTTATACATCCACTAGTACAAGATTCACAAACGGGGGCTTGGTGTCAGTTCATCGACAACCAATCCACTCTCAACAAATATACTTTGACCAACTGGATATAGTGTGCTCTCTCAACTCCTCCTAGTCATACCCTGTACCTGCGTAGTCCTTCATTGCCCGATTTACAACACTACCTCTATAAATGATCCAAGTCCATTTGGCCACTGAACCTCGACTATTCAATTTGCTCACTAGTTTTGCCTTAGTCCATCAAGGGTACAACACATCGAGACTCTTGTTGAGTTGTTCATAACTCCGTTTGTGAGCAACTCACAACTGCACATTGCTGCTCCTCAGCTACTCAGGGACTTCAACCTGCTAGAATCTTCTTGCATTACTTAATGAAGACTAACAAGGGCACGAAGGGCTGCCACCTATCACTATTGCAAGTCTATTCTCCAACAATGACCATGGGGTATAATAAACTGCTCCTTTGGTTGATCAGACCTATGAGCTCCAACAACCTACCTCTCTTAGCAGCCCTTAATCCATCGAGGCACTGCACATAGGGCTCCACACTTGGATCCTCTCACGCTGCCCTCCACTAGACCTCGACGTGTCCAATCCTTGTTGTAGCATGTGCGCCTGGTTAGGGCATCCAACACTTATGAAGACCCTTCCTCTTGGCTACTAACAGACCTCACCAACAATCCAACCCTTGGACACCCATCCTCTAACATTCAACCATCATTGAGTCATCTACAACATACTACTAAGAAAGGGTTTGGTCTAGTTCCAATCTCCCAAAATCACCCCCAATTTCTAAGAGCTCCTCCACTGGCTAGAAAATTTGTTCGACGGGAAATCACATCTGCAACCCCTCCAAAATGCTCAGAAAATTCCCACAAGTCTTCTTACACCTCCTTGCAATCCAGCCCCTAAATCCCTCAGCCAAGTCTCCCACGCAATCAACGTCACAAAGAATTACATAGTCCAGAAGACCTTCAACATAGGCCCTAGGAAGAGTAATTCGACCTGAGCAATAAACACTCCTTCAGCGCACAAATCCACCTGAGATCTGCTGCAAAATTTCCCAAGGATTGGACTTGCAAAACCTGGAACTAGGTCCACCGGAATACCTCTCTACAAGAGCACGTGGTCCCTTTTTTCTGCGCCTAGATTGCTCCATAGAGCAGCTCGAATCTCGAGCAATCTGCCACTAAAAGACTCTTAAGGAATTATGACAATGCTCCCCTAGGGTGGCACTCAAGGTCGACCGAAGGAGGAATGAGATTTCCCCTTAGAAATCTCTGGTGTTGAACAACAATTTGTTACCTAGCTACACAACTTGAGCAACAATGGTGTAATTGTCAAAATCCATCAAAGTAATTCAGACAAGTATCATCTTCTAATGTCTTCCTAGCTTATGACTATATACAAGTTACCCAATTTGGGTATGGGAGGGTTATCATAGGTCCCTAGTAGGTGTTAAAAAATATATCCAAGAAAAATAGACAAACAAAATTTTCCATCCTTTCAAATTAGTTTTTCAATAACTTTGTCTGCCAAAAAAGAAAATCTACAGCAAATCCTTGGTAGTGATATGGCCCCTATATGGCGCTAAGATAAACTTAACTTGCACCCTAAATGTTGGTTGAAATGGTATGACCCTCTATTGGGTCAAACTTCCCCTTCTAAACCCATATCATAAGACGTCCACAAATTTGGTTGAAGTTGATTTCCCTTTGCTTCTTTGTTTCTATCTTCTTCTTGGCTTGCACACTTAGTGAACTCTATGTCTTTGTGCAACTCAATTACTGTGTCACTTTTCCTTCTATATTAAATTGCATTTAAAATTTTGAGTTGATGACTAAGTCTCCATAACCCTCTGTCATTGAGATAAATAGTTGAGATTAAATCCCAATCTCACTAGAGATCAGTTGTGGAGATTTATGAAATCACTAGTGTAATTAAATTAGATTTATAAGAAGAACTTTGGCGTAAATCACACGTAGAAAGACCTTTGTCGACGCGTTTCGAACCAACTAGTGTGGTTCATTGTCAGGACAAGTTGAGGAGTCAGATTATGGCTGCATCTTAAATAGGGAGAGTAGATCCTCCAAATAGCTAGGTTGACTAGGTTGACCATCAACAGCTATAAAAAACGGCTAGATAATGTTAAAAATTAAAAAATAATATTATATTTATAGTAATTAAATTATATTATAAATACCATTTCATTTTAGTCAAAAGGTAATAAAAACAAATATTATAATTATAGTAATTAAATTCTCTCTCTAATAAATAATTAAAATATTATAATAAATTAATTCGAAAGTGATTCTATTTTATTTTATAATACATTTAGTTCCTTATTGAATTTATATAATAGTAAAAAGTGGGGTTTTTAAGAAAGATTTTCTATGGTTATTAAATTAATTTATTAATTCCTTAGGGACAAGAATGTGATTCCATTTTTTTTTTAATATTTTTCTATGGTTGTTAAAAATAACTTATTTAATTATTTATTAAATCACCAGGGATAGGTAAAAGGGGGGTTATTTTAGATTGATGTAGGAAAATAATAAACTATTATAACCTTGGTTAATTTTTTTTATTTAATTTATTCTATATTAATATTTATAAATATAATATTTATTTATTTACTTATTACATTCATTCCTTTATTTATGTTATTCTAAGGTTGTTTCATTAACTAATCTAATTAATTATTTAAATCACTAGGGATAAGTAAAGGGGTTTTTTAATAAAAATGATTAAAAGGAAAAATAAGCTATTAATGAATATTGGTAAAATAAATAGAATGAGCGACACATTATAAAAACAGTAAGGTCAAGAACAGGACCAAAAGACATGGCTCAAAGGAGAAAGGTCCGGGAAACTAAGGGTTACAACGAAAGCAAGACTAAGCAGAAAGGGCAGGGATCCAATAGCTACGGATCTTCCAGCCGTCATCTCTATTGAGATTTTCAGGGCTTCTTTCAATTTCAATAGCTTCCCTGAATTTACGGTGATGGAACTGTGCAACTTTGGCAATGACCTTGGCCTCCTCTATACAAACAAGATGTTTGGTCTTTTCCGCATGCTCTGCTAACACTGAAGACTTGGTTCTCCCATGTCTTAGGTCAGCTACATGTTCGTTGATCCTTTGATGGATGGAGCGCCCTGTTTCCCCGATATAGGGGGTCCCACAAGAACAAGGGATCAAGTAGACACCCTTCATGTGTTTAGGGTCAATGGGATATTTCATCGATCGGAGGGATTTACGAATGGTGTTGAGGGGCCTAAAGGTTGAGGGAATGTCATACTTCTTAAGGATCCGAGCAATCTTGTCTGTGGTTCCCTGGATATAGGGAAGATGGACACCTAGCAGGCGTTCTCTAGGTTCTTTTTTAATTAACGAATTTTTAGAGGCTTTAAGGAAAGCCATCTGACCTAGGCGCCTACTATAGCTATTCTCCAGAAAGACATTAAGGAGATGGGATTTTTCCTTATCGAAGCTCTCATTATCAGAAATCCTCAGGGCACGAGTAGCAAGGGTGCTAAGAACACCCAACTTTTGAGCAAGGAAATGATGGGAGTCGGCATGAAGATACTGCTCAGTATGCGTTTTCTTCGGGAACACTAAGTGGGCGAGTGAACCGTCCTTATTCTTAGATATAAGAATGTCTAGGAAAGGGAGGCAACCATTAACCTCTTTTTCCATGGTGAACCTGATGGCAGAGGACTGACAGTTGAGGTGATTGAAGAAGAGATTCAACTCCTCTTGGCCATGGGACCAGATGGCATTAGTGTCATCTACATACCTTTTCCACAGCTTGGGTACGAGACGGGCCGAGGCTAAAGCTTTGGCTTCGAAATCTTCCATAAAAAGATTTGCAACAATAGGGGAAAGAGGTGAGCCCATGGCAACGCCACAGGTTTGTTCAAACAATGCACCCTCGAAACAGAAGAAGGTGGAAGTGAGACAGATCTCAACTAGATGCGCGGTATTGGGATCTATTAGGCGATAGATAACTTTCAAGGCCTCCTTTATAGGGATACAAGTATAAAGGGAGACCACATCAAAGCTAACGAGAATGTCCTTAGGGTTAAGTTTAAATTTTTAATTTTTAACATTATCTAGCCGTTTTTTATAGCTGTTGATGGTCAACCTAGTCAACCTAGCTGTTTGGAGGATCTGCTCTCCCTATTTAAGATGCAGCCATGATCTGACTCCTCAACTTGTCCTGACGATGAACCACACTAGTTGGTTCGAAATGTGTCGACACAGGTCTTTCTACACGTGATTTACGCTGAAGTTCTTCTTATAACTGTTATGGATCACAGAAGCCTCAATTCAATAAATTAGATTTTATTATACTTTTCATAACTTAAAATTAAAATGATATTCACTTTAATAAAGTGAATTATAAAATAGAAAGGACTCAAATGAATTTCGACACTTATGACAAAAATCTTGTGTGGAAGTTCTTGTTCGAGCTACAAACATCAACACTCCATCTTAGCGAGGAAGGAATTATGCTCCAACCCAAGTTATTATGAAGCCCTCAAATTCCCTTTTACAAAGATGGGTTGGGTTAGAATATAAACAACATGTTGATCCATGGGAATATACTTGAGCTTCACAACTCCCTTTTGAATCCTACCTTGAATGAAGTGGTACTTGATTTCTTTGTGCTTGGACTTGTCATGGAAGACTACATTCTCAAAGAGTTTGAGACAATGTTGATTATCATAGTAGATCACGATAGGATCTAACTCTTAATCAAACAACCTTGCAAGTAACTTGTGAAGCCAAATGGCCGCACAACTCACTGGAGTTGTTGCCATATGTTGTGCCTCTTTTGAATTGAGTTTCACATAAATATGCTTCCTATTGAACCAATATATCATCACTTGTCCAAAATTAAATAAACACCCTGAAGTGCTCTTATTGTTTGTTAGATGCCTACTTAATCTGAGTTTGTATACCCCTACAACTTCACTTGACCATGCCCAAGATACCTCAAACGATATTCCATTGTGCTATTCAGATATTTGAGCAAATCTTTTGCTTCCACCCAATGCTACTGCCTTGGATCTGACATGAATTGAATTAATGTGTTTCTTGCAGAACATATATCTGGCCTAGTGTTGGCCAAATACATCAAAGATTCGATTAGTTTCCTATGCAATGTGGGATCCACCAAATTTGAATATCATGTCATTGTCTTAATCATATTGATGATCATAGGTTATGGCTATAGCCTCATAGCCCTCCATCTGAAATCTCTAAATGATCTCAACAACATACTTTTCTTGCTGAAGGACATTGCTTGGAGTCTGTACACCCTCCTGTAAACGAAGTCTACCATCCACTGTCCTTCATGCTCATGTAGCACCTCAATTTGCCTTGTTGAAAGTGTATCATGTAGCTCCCTAGCGATCAGCTCCCCAAGTGTGAGCCCAGGGGCGGAAGATATGCTCCCTCGACAGTAGCCCATGCCATCCCTAAGCCTGTATCCATTAGCCCATGCACCCACCAAATGCCTCAACTGGAGAGTCTCCCTCCCGCCCATGACACACTGTGTCTCATCCAATTGTCTAGGGTGAGCCTCCTATGTCTTGCTGCTTGTACTTAGGGCGTCATGGGGCAACAACCCAACCCTTAGTAACTATAAGCCATGTTAGAGAGAGACAAGTATGTCAAGTCCCAATGGGTATGACCATCGAAGAACTAACTCTGTTGAATAGGATGTCCCCAGATGCTCACCAGTGCCCCCATCCATACGGGGTGAGTTGCATCCAATGGTATGCCTCCCCCTACTCCATGGTATAAACCCGCGCACCACAACACACCTCCATGCAACTATGTGCTCACCTGCAAACCACTGCTCAATGTTGCATGCTCCTGCATGCCACTAGATGCCAGGATCTAAAAATGAGATAGGAAGTATTGAACCACTCCCTATTGGTATTGCCACCTCCACTGTTGTATCACTGTACCCTTTGATGTGCGGGGCTCACCTCCATATCCTCCCTGAGAGACACAAGAGGTGAATCCCCTTATGTATCGGTGGCGATGCCACCACCGCACTGCGCCTTGGTGACCGCTAAGTCCCAATTAACTCCAAAGATTCCCTAACCCCAATCAAGGTACTATCTGTTGGCCTGCCAATGCCACCTACTCCAAAAAACTCCTGTCAAAGTATGTTGATCATCCTGTGATACCATGTACAACCATCATACCAAAACGACACATGGAATCCCCTCACAAACTGACTGGCCATTGGCGCTAACTGAGACTCCCCTAACAAATGCATGCGCTTGACTACTGGGTCAAATATACCACCAAGGTAGTAGTCAATTTGCGTACCTGGTAAGTGGTATGTAGTCCCACTTGGATCCCAATGCCAACCTAGGCCTCTAGTATCCTCCATGCTTGAATGCACCTATGACCAACCCCATATGCCTAGCCCAATCCATCGAGCACGGAACTCACCCCCCATTGTGTGAATGCTGCCCCCTGCGTAACTCATGTCACCGCATCTCACTCATCTGATCGACACGTAAAATTTTTCAGGGTAATTCTACATCTCTCTCTCCACTGTGCAGAGGTAGCATAGAAATGCTACAAACCTTGCCTATATAGGCCTAAAGAGAGATGTTGTCTAGAGGTACTACAACTTTGTTGATGTTTTGTGCATCTATCTGCTCTAAATCAATGTTTGGCCCAAAAGATGATTGCTTGTTCTCCTCGACCATGGGCTCAACATGAGTCACAGACTACCCCTCCACAAGTAGTTCATGTCGCCCTATATGTTTTTCCTGTTGTTGAAGGTGGCTGCCATCGGGGAACTTAGTCGTGGCTATGGGTACCACTGTGTCTCCTAGCACCTCATCTAGGGGCAATACCTCATCAACAAATGGATCTATGGGTGTAGGCTCCACTATCTCCACCAAGATGTGAACCGGTGCTATTAAAGAGGTCTCCAACAATGGTGACTCCTGCGCCACACTCAATATATCGGTGTGCTCCTCACCATCCCGCGTGTCCTCATTCTCAACCTCCTCCTCAAGCTCCTGAAATCTGAGGCCCAATCTCCACCAATAGTAATGCCTCCTGGCTCCATCCTCTATCTGTCCTCCTCTATGCTCCTCCAATAAGAAATCCCTCTTGATCCTAGGGTCCAACGCCTGATACCCATCAATCTTAACCACGAAGGATCTCCTCAAATCTACAAAGATGTCAGGTTCCCTGCCCTTCTCTGGTTCATCCAGAAAATGAGGCATGGTAGGTTGGCTACGCTGGCCATGGGTATTGTTTTGTTGGACTGCGCATACATGCACATGGCTTCCTTGCTGGGTATGTCTCAACGTCACAATCATATGTTGCATCATCTCTAGGACCTATTGGTTTTTCCTCCTCAATGGTTGGTTCTGCCTTATTAACTCCTCCATGATCCCTGGTGTACTCTTCCCGTTCTGTCATTGGAGTGCCCATAAATTCACCAGTCACTCTGAATGCGTGTCCAAAACCTCCATTATCTTGTTAACTTCCCCACAACTGGTCAAGATCATGCTTTGATACCACTGTAATGTTCCAAATGGAAAAATATAGTAGATAACATAAGCAAAGAACTAGCTACAACTATAAAATTCAAGCATGCACAAACTTTGAGCCATTGTATTAATATAATAAATTATGAGTTTGTAATTTTGATAAGAGAAACATGGGCTTGCTACAACAAGCAAGGCCAAACCCAAGTGTCAAATCAATGGCTCCAAGTGCTGGAAAATATCCCAAAAGAAGCTGTGCCCTGCCTTGTGTAAACTACTGCTGCAACTGGAAACAACCCTATATTTGACCCCTCAAAAGTGTCCAGAAATTTATGCAGTTTTTACTAGAGTCTCCACACATAAAACCTAGAAAAACGTAGAAAGCGTTTGGGAAAATTTTACCAACCACCTAGGAGCCAAAATTAAAGCTCACTCCTCCTAACTGGCTGCCAAATAATTCTACTGTTTTGGAGCACCAAAACTCCAATTTTTTTGCAAAAGTAGGAGCAGATTCCTTGAGGCTAGTCCGAGAGAACTTGGAAACGATTTGGGCTAATTCCGACCTCCTGGAATTACCCAAATTTGGTGCTATGCCTCCTTGACTAGTTTTGCGTCCTCCACAATCTACTACTGTTGAATATGCCACAAATCCTTCCTCGATTTGCTATATGATTGCCCTGCAATTTTTTCCGGAATATATGAGTGAAATTCCTCCACAAACCCGACACAAATGAGGTGGATTCTACCCCATGAATTCTACCTAGTGATACCTTTGCACAGGCCCTAAATTGGTGAATTTGGATCTCTTTGAAGCAGCGACCTCTGACCCTGAAATTCTCCAAAAGCTCTAGTCCACCCTCAAGGAGATTTCTCCCAAATTCGTTGGCCAGAACTCCCCTTGAAAGCCCTCAACTCAGTGGAAAGAATTATGCTACTGCGTCCTCTTGGAAGTTCGAATTGGCTGAGGCAAGAGCTGATATGACCCACGAACTCCAACAAATCTCTTCCGACTAAGTTCTTAATTTCTCTTCTAGGGTGGCACTCTAAGTCCATCAAAGAAAGAGCTGAGATTTTTGCTTGGAAATATCCTTGTGCTAAGCAGCAATAGTAGTCTTGGCTAAGTAGCTCAAGGGTACTCTAAATCAAAATTTCAATTTGTCAAAAGCCCCCAAAATGATGACTCTTACTTCTATTTATCTTCGCTGCCCTTTTTATCTCCTTGTGGGCCTCACCAATTTGACCTCCTTCTCCCTAGCTCGATTTCCTAAGGGGTTCGAACTCCCCTTTTTGGGAGTCCCCACATCCCACTACCAATTTAATTTTCCTTTTTCTCTAATGCCGGCAGCCTCCATTTCTCCAAAAATTGGTGGGGACTCCCTCCACACACTTTTCCTAAGTTCACATGCCAAAATATTTCCCAACACCCAAATTGCAAAAATGGAAAA
This sequence comes from Pinus taeda, assembly GCA_000404065.3. NCBI lineage: Eukaryota > Viridiplantae > Streptophyta > Pinopsida > Pinales > Pinaceae > Pinus > Pinus taeda. Next base: position 74,894 of record APFE030476041.1, on the reverse strand, counting down.
TCTTCTTATCGAAATTAATTTAATTGGGGACATTACAAAATGAATCAAGGCCAAAATCTTCTCAAACTTGTGCTTGCTACTTTGGAAAGAAACATTGATGTACTTGCCAAGCGCTCACCATTTGTATATGCCTTATTGGTCAATGTTGAAATCTGGAAGACCTGTGACCATCTCCCTCAGAATGGACAATGGTCTATAATGTAGGTGCCCCATCCTCTAGTGCCACAACTTGCACAAGCTATCACTCCCTTGAACCGGTGCTTGAATAGGGTCATCTTAAGTGTGGGATAGATCCTTTCAGCCTAATAGATACTTGCCCTTTCTTGATCTCCACTGCAAGAGCCTTATCCTCCATGACTGAAACTAAAAGCAAATTCTTCTTGATCCCTAGAGAAAACAACATGTCCTTTAAGTCCAAAGAGTTCTATAACTAGATTTGGAATAAGATCGAACCAACTCCAGCTACTGAATACTTGGCATCATCACCAAGCTCCACACGTATTGCTAAGTCCTGCTTTGTTAGAATCATAAACAACCGCAAAGTTGATGTTATATGATGAGATGCCCCACTGTACCCATATCACATGTTCCTTGGAACTGTGTTTGTAGACAACAAGAATCCAATGGGAAATCATTCTCAAACTTTGCAGCAAAATTGGTCATTTGAGTTTTGGTCCATTTGCCCTTCTTCTTCTTTGGACATTGTGATGCATAATGTCTGAACTTATGACAAATGAAGTACTTGATTTTCTAAGATTTTAATCACAGATACAAAATCTAGATGTGAAAAAATACTAGACTAGCTACTTGCAAAACAAGAGAGGAGAGAAAAATTGCTAGAAAAATCACTAAATAACCAAAGAGAGTTTGAATTAAGACACATTAGGTGAATACTTGATGATCAACTGTTGATGTCATATCTATATACATAACCTCATTATACAACCTCTCCAAGAGGAAAAACAATTCAAACTATATTGGGATTCCAAGAGCTTCCACTCAAAAGCAGTTTCCCTAGTTGGTAAGTAAGTCAAAATTAGACTAGGAGACCAAGAAATTAGAAAAATAGCCTAAAATGGAGCAAAATGGAAGTAAGTGGATTTAGAAACAGTTAGAACTGATAAATAACTTCTTCATACAAAAAAATAAGCAGCTAAACTCCAAGATTGGATTAAAAGTCAACTAACAAGGGGAGGATAGAGAGAAATGGTGGCTAACTGCTAAAACGTAGGGAGGAACTGTGATTCACAAGAGGGAGGCCTATGCATCAGGGAGTGGAAATACCCATGACATCCTTGTTGAAATTTGGTAGCACAGGGAGGTACTCTCACATGCCCCTGGTGCTAGGTTTGTGAGGGAGAAACACTCATAAGATGAAATTTTACGAGTGTATGGGCTAAGACCCATTGTCTTTTGTTGAACCTTGGTATTGACCCATGGTATTTTGACCCCTAGTATTGCAGCCTTCTAAAGACATACATTAGAATCCAATGTAGAGGCTTGAGGTCAACCATGGAGTGGAGAATAATGGATGTTTGAGTGGGGCACTGATTTGCTGAGAAAGGAGCAGCAGATCGAACCTATGGCAAGAATAACCTGTAGCAAAAGGAAAGGTCAGGGGTTGCTGTTTAGAGGTTCAGACATCAGTCCACAATAGAAGGAAAGGTCGTAGGTCTGTTAAGTATTATCTGTATCTATAGGGAGGTTCGTTGAGGCCTGTAGGAGACATATGTGAGGTTTGAGGGCTATAGGAGGTACCCTGAGCAGGATGGATCAGCATAGAAGGAAGTTTGCAGGTGGTCCAAGGATTTGAGAGGGTTGGATAAACTCCTTGGTTCTACAATGGTATCCTAAAGTGACAGCAACAAGGTGGTGAATTGTTGTAAAGGACAGTCACATAAACATTGTTTGTAGGGCAGTGAGGGCTTGAAGGACAGTCAGTCCAAGAAAATTGAGATGTGCCTTGTCTACATTTGGGCATATTTCTAGGGATTGTAAATGTCTATTTTCCTTGGTACAAGAGCCCTAGAATCCTTATTAAAGGACTGATAAGAAATTAGTTTTGGAAATAAAATTGTGCGTTTTGTGTATGATCTAATTATTGTGTTTTCTAGTGTGTAAAAGTTTCAAAGTTAGGCATTTCGAGTGGGGGTTCCATGAGAGCAAGTATAGTTGGTTTTAGCGCCCAAATTAATATTTTCCCTTCTGACAGGTTCACTTCAGAAAGGGGTACATCCAGCTCATCTAATTTGAAAAGGGCTTTCACTGTGACCTTCATGTGTTTCATATCTGTACCGAGTTTAAATATTTTGTGTCCCATCTTCGGTTCCTTTTGCAAATCTCTTGCTTGTTCCTTTTGAAGAATGGCATAGGCCTCTCTTGAGAAAGGTTCGTTGTTCAGTTTTGTTTTCTGGTCTGTATTGTGGTCTGCTAGAGCATTATTGTTTTTATTCATGAGGCGCTTTAAATACTTCATCATTCAACAGTTATGCTGATGCCCCAACAACAACATATACAAGGCTAAGGGGATAATATAATAGCAACGTTATGCATTGCAGCTACGGACTCTCTTATATCCAACAATGATTTTGTTCACTTCCTTCCCTTCAACTCTCAAATTTCAACAAACTTTCTGGGTTTGTATTGAAATTTTTCACCGGTACTTTTGTCAATCAAATGGTAGGAACACTGCTGTTGGTGAAGTTTATCGTATTTATTTTAGAGGAGTAGTCAATATAACAAGAAATCACATAGAAAATGTTTCTAGCCAACAATATTTCATTCACACAATATACAGAGGCCAAACCAAAAAAATATGAGATAAAATAGTGGGACTTTAGATAGAAATAATAGTCACAATACGGATATATGAAGAACCTGGTAAGGAGGTGCCTTTCTCAGAAAATCGGTCACAAGGAATGGTTGCTCTATGCTGCTACAACAATTTGACTTATGTTCCAATACCTCTGCAGTCTGAAACATACAGGTGGATGCTGATCTCCTCAGACAATTATTCGTAGGGAACACACTGGAGATGATTCGGCTGCACCACAATTTTGTCAACTCGCCTTTTTATTAATCTGGCCCTTTGATGTCGCAACGCTCTATCTGGGCAATGTACAACTTGGTCCTAATGAGAAGAATGACGAATGCAGATAGGGACGCGATTTTCTTTAAGTTGACGTCGACTCTAATACTGAACTCCTGGTAATTTTTGATGTGTGAATCTGAAGAGTCCTTCATGAACTCGGCCTCTGTGATACATCCAAAACTGTCATTTAGTGCTCGTAGCGACCAATTCTCGACCATGACGCTTGACTATTGAAAACGACGACTTTTTCAGAAATGTCGGCCTGAGAATTTACATAGAAACCTCAGCCGCAAATATAATCTTAGCTCTTAAAAAGAACTTTTGATCCTACTCATGAAGGCACCAATAATCAGAAATACGCTCAGGAATTTTTTCAGACGCTACAACATACTTTTGCCCCCACCGGCTTGGCTCTCACGCATAGGTACTAAACACACAGCAAGACTGGTATCTCAGTCTCGACGCCTAATACAACAATCTCCTCAAACGTCCAAAAATCTCTATTTTGTGTGCTAGAAGATAGCATCAGTGTCCAACGTGCATAATATAAACTGCACACAGATCAGTTTTCCCTGATGGCATGTAATAAATGGCGGGATTAATATTGTGACCATAACAACGACTGGCTTATGCCTCGGTCTTTGCTAAAATTATGAATGACTTGCCACACACAGGAAAACAAATGCGGGCCTTCAACTCGCTCAAGATAATTTGGGATCTCCGCCACTAGCCATTACGGACATGCGATGAGTCGGGTTTCAAATTCTATTCTGTGTGCCATGAAGTTTGACTCGTGCATTGGGCGACAATATGGCCGCATTCTCGGCTCAGGCTCTGGTCCAGCTTGAATCGTACACTTGGCCTTAATGGAGTTTGGCCAAAAAAACCTATTTAATGGCGTTCAAAGCCCGTAATGGACCCCCCTTAAGAAAATCAAAATGCGTTTTTTAGAAAAATTTGGTCCTTAACGCTTGTGATAAAGGCATTTGACGCTGCCCTTTACAATTTTTTTTCCAATTCTCCTCGTATGAAGTAAACTGGTTGACATTCGACCAAATGGAATTTCATCGTCAATTTTAACTCAACTTTCAATAAAAGTGTCGGCAAATATATCTTTGGAAGAAAATTTTGGATCCCCTTTAAAATGAAATAATGTGCCACGACCCTTTGAACATAAAAATTGGCACTTTTGACACCTGAGACAATGGTACAAAATAAGCTCGAGGTCAACAACTGCAATAAAGCTATGCGTCCAGCGTATAGACAAAATAACCCTCAAATCAGAATAGTTGTAACTGAAGATTGAAAACCCACAGGCTGAACCAAGATTAAGGCTTTGATAACACTATAATGTCCCAAATGGAACAATTTGGGGTTTTGTCAAAATTTTAACTCATAAATATCTTAGATAAATTTTCCATCCATAAAGAAAAGATTGCCATGTAAAAGAGAACAAGAGAATGCATGCAAATCAATCATACAATGAGCAGAAATAATCTCAGCTTTTATTATAATGTATAAACTGGGGTTTTACATGCTAGAATAACAAAAATAGCTGAGATAACTGAGATAGAACTGGCCTGGAGGATCTCCTCCAATGCTGCACGGGCCCTCCACCAAAATTGAACCAAACAGCCACTGCTAAGCTCTGCTGTGAATTCTGGATGAACTCACCAAGGGGAGATGGGTACTCACCCAATCTCACTAAATTAGCTGAGGGTTTCTGTCTTGGGGCTACCAATGGAGTAAAGAACTGGGTTCTCCCCTTTTATAGGTCTGATGGACCCCTCTAGAATCTTCTATTTTATTATTATCTTAATCATGGAGCACTTTTCCCTCTTTTATTTTAATTAAAATATTATTTTTAAAGCGGGAAAAGGGTAAACTGGCCACCATGTCTCCTTAGGTCATTGAAAGTTGAAACTACCATCCAAAATACCCATCATGTAGATCTTCTCGTTCCAGTTCCAACGAGATATTACACTTAGGTGTGCCATTAATTAATCTCCCTAGAGTGCCACCTTGAGCATAATTAATTAAGTTTTGCCCATAAAAATGCTGATTTTTGAAAGTTGTTAGAATGCAACGGAACGAAAGGCAAACTCTGTTGATGATGGAATATGCCAAGCAATTTCCATCAAATCCCATAAAAACTCTTCAAAACTCCATCGAGACCCCTAATGACATAAACCTTCTCCACTAACTTGGCCATCCCCTATCCTGGAAATCCACCTTGGCTGTACTATGAAGAAGAATAAAAATGAGGACATGACACATGAGGGCTTCAATTAACGTCCAAGCGGGCTTGTCTAGTTGTCATAAGGCCTCCAAACATTAGGTTGACCTTAACCATTCCCAAACTCTAACTTCAAAAATTAATATCTCGATAAGAACAACTCAAAATTCGATGATATTCGTTGTGTTTGATTCATCTCAACTTCCTCTATCATCTCCATCCATCACATGTCCAATTTTCTCCATGGTTTTGGCCCCAACATCGATGGGTACATAACCCCAAACTTAGGTTTCAAGCCCACAAGCCATGCTTGTGTGCCAACTCCTCCATAACCCTCAAGCCTAGGGTTTGGAGTACCTCCCAAGCTACAAAAATCAACACTCCCTCTTAGCGAGGGAGGTACTTCCAACACTAGGAAGTCTCTATCAATATCATCTTTGGTGACACTAGCCGATCTGGTGTCCATCACTGCAACATACTCTATAGAATGAACCCTGGAATCTTGGTAGTGCCTCTGCCTACCTCTAAGGCTAGACTCCCTTTGGACTACACGATATCCACTAGCTCAGTCCTACAAGCACTTATCCTCCTGGATCAAATACCACTCGTGAAAATCCCTCCAATCTCGGATATGCAATATCATGATTTGATGAAGACTCTAGCATGCCAATCTGTGGTCCATCACATCAAGCAATCTCGATCATCCTGATCTCATCCAAGTGAAAACAATCCTCGAGTTTTCGCAACCATCCATGGCAAGTCAAAGGAAGTCCATGATCAACAACCTTCCCTACGAACACTGTTGTTCCCTAGGTTCACCACCAATCCACGAAAACTCCCAACCAATCTCGGTGCCAAGCCAATCAAGACCACATCTCCATGTCTTCAGCTGAACCCTTTGCTCCATGATCTAGACACCCATAACTCCCTCTGAGTTGCTTTGTTGTGCACACTCTAATTCACTGTCCCTCAAAGTAGCTCATACACGCTTTGATACCATTTTATTTTTCCATGACCCTAGTGTCTAGGATAGAATCTTAGATCATTGATGCTACCAAACCAAGAATCACAACGAAGCTACTTTGCATAGTGGAATATAAACAACAGTAAATCTACTAGTGCACAAAATATACACAACGTTTCACATAATTTTGTACGATAACCCAACTTCGTTATATTAATCAACATGAATAATACAACAGTCTAGGGCACCCTTGCCAGGGATAATGGCCCTCATACATCCACTAGTACAAGATACACAAACTGGGGCTTGGTGTCAGTTCATCGACAACCAATCTACTCTCAACAAGATACTTTGACCAACTGGATGTAGCGTGCTCTCTCAACTCCTCTCGGTCATACCTTGTACCTGCGCAGTTCTTCAGTTCCCGATTTGCAGCACTACCTCTATTAATGATCCAAGTCCATTTGGCCACTGAAACCTGGCTTTCCAATTTGCTCACTAGTTGTGACTTAGTCCATCAAAAGTACAACACATCGAGACTCTTGTTGAGTTGTTCATCACTCCGTTTGTGAACTACTCACAACTGCCCATTGTTGCTCCTCAGCTACTCAGGGACTTCAACCCACTAGAATCTTCTTGCACTACTCCAATGAAGACTAACAAGGGCACGAAGGGCTGTCACCTATCACTACTGTAAGTCTCCTCTCCAACAATGGACATGGGCTATAATAAACTACTCCTTTGGCTGATCAGACCTATGATCTCCAACAACTTACATCTCTTAGCAGCCCTTAATCTATCGAGGCACTGCACATAGGTCTCCACATTTGGATCCTCTCACGTTGCCCTCCACTAGACCTTGAGGTGTCCATTCCTTGCTGTAGCATCTGTGCCTAGTTAGGGCATCCAACACTTATGAAGACCCTTCCTCTTGGCTGCTAACAGACTTCATCAACAATCCAACCCTTGGACACCATCCTGTAACATTCAACCATCATTGAGTCATCTACAACATACTACTACTGCCTCCTTCCCTTGGGTTTTGTGCGCTTACAAGTCTAGCTAGGGCACATGCAACAACCCTCAACCCTTGCTCCAAACTTGTGTGACCTTCTCCCAAAAGTCTGGTCCTTCTGTTTTTCAATCATAGGCACCAAAATTTGTTGTAGGGTATGAGGCTTCTCCTCAATGTACCCTACAACAAGCCTATACCAAACAACAATATAACACTGTCCCAATACTAATGGAAGACACCCTTGTTCGGGTTGCAACCTCCCTTTGTTGACTGTGGTTGAGCTAGGAGAGTACTCTTAGGCCTCTTGACCCATCCAATAAGCTCTCCAACTCACTGTTGTAAACACCATACATCTACGACGTAGAGCAGTACTCTATACACCAATAAAACATGCACAAACAACCCCAAAAACTTACCTCTAGACTGAGGCCTTGTCTCCACAATAGATTTGAGTGTTCTACTCCCAAAACAAGGGTTTCAACCCTCTTGAAGATGACCTATCTCAATCTCGGACTACCAACAATCACCTTAGCTCCCTGTGGCGCTCAAATCTGAGGTAGACAACCCCCAAAACACTGCGTAAACAGTCCAAAAATGCATCAACCAACTCGGCCTTCCTATCTTATCTTCTTGGCCTCCAAATAGTCATGAAGGATGCCAAAATCTAGCCTTCTTTCCCTTCGTTTGGAGTCTGTCCAAGCCTGCAGCTAAATCAAAGATCACCTCACCTAAAGCAAGCTCTTTCTCATGCCGAAGGATGTACTTAAAAATGACCTCACTCACCTCATATTTATATACAAACATTAGGGCTTCAATCAAACATCCAAGAGGGCTTGTCTAGCTGTCGTAAGGCCTCCAAACACTAGGCCGACGTCAACCAAGCCCAAACTCTAACTTCAAAAATTAATATCTGCATAAGGACAACTTAGAATTCGATGATTTTCGTTGCAGTAGATTCATCTCAACTTCCTCTATCATCTCTACCTATCACATGTCCAAGTTTCCCCATGGTTTTGGCCCCAACATCGATGGGTACAAAACCCCAAACTTGGATTTCAAGCCCACAAGCCATACTTGTGTGCTAACTCCTACACAACCCTCAAACTCAGGGTTTGGAGTACCATAAAAACCTAGAAAGGGTTTGGTCTAGTTCCAACCTCCCAAAATCACCCCCAATTTCTATGAGCTCCTCCATTTGCTAGAAAATTTGCCCCACAAAAAATCACATCTGCAACCCATCCAAAATGCTCAGAAAATTCCCCCAACAAGTCTTCTTACACCTCCTTGCAATCCAGCCCCTAAATCCCTTAGCCAAGTCTCCCATACAATCACCTCACAAAGAACTACGTAGTACAAAAGACCTTCAGCACAGGCCCAAGGAAGAATAATTCGACCTGAGCAATAAACACTCCTTCGGCCCACAAATCCACCTGAGATCTGTTGCAAAATTTCCCAAGGATTGGACTTGCAAAACCTAGAACTAGGTCCACCGGAGTACCCTCTACAAGAGCATGTCGTCCCTTTTTTTGTGCCCTGATTGCTCCATAGAGCTGCTCGAATATCCAACAATCTACCCCTAAAAGACTCTAAGGAATTATGACAATGCTCCCCTAGGGTGGCACTTAACATCCATCGAAGGAGTGAGATTTTCCCTTAGACATCTTTGGTGTTGAACAACACTTTGTGACCCAGCTAAACAACTTGATCAACAATGGTCTAATTGTCAAATTAGCAAAAGGTCCCCAAGTGAGTGCTACATCTTCCATTTATAATTTATGCCCCTTCTCTTGCCTTGTGAGCTCCACCCATCGAGTTTCCTTTTCCCTCCTCTCTCCTAGTCGAGCTCTCCAAGGGTGTGTATCCCCACCTTCTACTAGATCAATGTTTCCGCTTTTTCTCTCTACAGTGGGTCCTTCTCTTTACCCAAAAATCAAATCTTCCTTTGATTTATCCATTTTCCTAAGTTGTGGGCCAAAATATCTCCCAAATGCCAAAATTGAAAAAATGGAAACTCCTAACAAAATTAATTAATTTGGGGACATTACAACGTCCAAATCTAGATCATCAATGTCTAAGGTATTGGGGTTGAGGGAGGCTCTCATCAACTATGTCGAGCCAACCTTAAGGTCAATGCCCCTTAAAAAGTGCCTAACATCCTTTGTCAGAGTGCTCTGCATCATAATCAGATGTGGTTGGACATCATCTTTAAAGTGTTGGATAAGCATCATATCTTCCCTCAAGGGATCTTGGTTGCACTTGGAAGAACCATGTAGCACATACTCAAGGAATCAAGTGATATCGACATCATTGGTACAACATCATAAAAGCATCAATATGGGCCATGTTTATTGTCAAAGCCATCAAAGTAATTCACACAAGTATCATCTTCAAATTTCTTCCTAGCTTATGACTATATACAAGTTACCCAATTTGGGTATGGGAGGGTTATCATAGGTCCCTAGTAGGTGTTAAAAAATATATCCAAGCAAAATAGACAAACAAAATTTTACAGCCTTTCAAATTAGTTTTTCATTATCTTTCTCAAAACTTACTAAGGTGCCTCAATTGAGAAAACATTGCCCGCCAAAAAGGAAAATCTACAACAAATCTCTGGTAGTGATATGGCCCCTATATGGCGCTAAGATAAACTTAACTTGCACCCTAAATGTTGGTTGAGATGGTACGACCTTCTATTGGGTCAAACTTCCCCTTCTAAACCCATATCATATGACCTCCACAAATTTGGTTGAAGTTGATTTCCCTTTGCTTCTTTGTTTCTATCTTCTTCTTGACTTGCACACTTAGTGAATTCCATCTCTTTGTGCAACTTAGTTACTGTGTCCTTTTCCTTCTATATTAAATTGCATTTAAAATTTTGAGTTGATGACTATGTCTCCATAACCCTCTCTCATTGTGATAAATATTTGAGATTAAATCCCAATCTCACTAGAGATCAGTTGTGGAGATTTATCAAGTCACTAGTGTAATTAAATTAGATTTTATTATACTTTTCTTAACTTAAAATTAAAATGATATTCACTTTAATAAAGTGAAGTATAAAATAAAAAGGACACAAATGAATTTCAACACTTTTGACAAAAAACTTGCGTGAAAGTTCTTGTTGGAGCTACAAACATCAACACTCCATCATAGCCAGGAAGAAATTATACTCCAACCTAAGTTAATATGAAGCCCTCAAATTCCCTTTTACAATGAAGGGCTGGGTTAGAATATCAACAACGTGTTGATCCATGGGGATATACTTGAGCTTCACAACTCCCTTCTGAATCCTATCATCAATGAAGTGGTACTTGATTTCTTTGCGCTTGGACTTGTCATGGAACACTATAATCTCAAAGAGTTTGATACAACTTTGATTATCACAGTAGATCACCATAGGATCTAACTCTTAATCAAACAACCTTGCAAGTAACTTGTGAAGCCAAAAATGCCGCAGAACTCACTGGAGTTGTTGACATATGTTGTGCCTCTGTTGAATTGAGTTTCACATAAATCTGCTTCCTACTGAACCAGTGTATCATCACTTATCCAAAATTAAAGAAACACCCTGAAGTGCTCTTATTGTCTGTTGTGATGCCTACCTAATCTGACTGTGTATAACCCCGACAACTTCACGGGCAAACCATATTCCATTTTATTGTTCAGATAGTTGAGCAAATCTTTTGCTTCCACCCAATGCTACTGCATTGGATTTGACATGAACTGAATTAATGTGTTTCTTGCAGAACATATATCCGTCCTAGTGTCAACCAAATACATCAAAGAATCGATTAGTTTTCTACACAATGTGGGATCCACGAAATCTTAATATGAAGTCATTGTCTTATTCATATTGATGATCATAGTTTATGGCCATAGCCTTGTAGTTCTCCATTGTAGAAATTTCTCATTTCCCACCCCGGTTTTCAGTTTCACCTTATTTCTCCCATATAGTTAAATGCCCTTTCCCATATCCATACATTCAACAACTGAAAAAATAAATTTTTGCTGAAAACACAAATTCT
>APFE030476041.1:38857-55541 GCA_000404065.3 Pinus taeda | reverse complement strand
AATGCTTTTAATACTCTTCTTGTGCAGTTACAAAGTATAGAAGTAAAAATTCCATCCGAGGATAAAGCTATTACTTTATTGTGCTCGTTGCCCGAGTCATGGGATCATTTTGTTACTTCTATAAGTCTTAGTTCATCAGAAACTATTGAGTTTGATGATGTATTTGCATCCTTATTATCGGAAGAAGCAAGGAGGAAGTCGCATTTCGAAACCTCTACATCAGAAGCTATGATGGTTAGAGGTCGTTCGAAAGAAAGATGCCCCAGGAAGCCGAGCGAATCACGTTCAAAGTCAAAAGGGAAGAAGAGTAAGCTAAAGTGTTGGTTTTGTGGCAAATCAGGGCATTTAAAGAAGGACTGCTGGAAGCGACAGCAACAAACTTCAAAAGCAGAGTCTTCGACAAAGAAGGAGGCAAATACGACAGATACAGGTTCGACATCGGGTTCAGGTATGAGTGATGAAGTATTATCAGTTAATGTGTCAAATTATGGTCAACATTGGTTGTTAGATTCCGGGTCATCAAACCACATGTGTATCCACAAAGAATGGTTTAAGGAATATAAATCAATTAATGATGGAGTTGTGTACATGGGTAATGATGTAACATGTAATATTGTTGGGTTTGGAAGCATACAACTACAAATGTTTGATGGAACAACTAGAATATTAACTGATGTGAGGCATGTACCAGATTTAAGGAAAAACTTGATTTCATTAAGAGCACTTGATTCAAATGGGTATAAAACTATAATTCAAGGTGGAGTAATGAAAATCTACAGAGGCATTTTACTAGTTATGAAAGCTAAGAAAGTAGGAAATCTATTTCAGTTAAAAGGAGGTACAGGGTCAGCTTTTGTGTCTACTGTGTCTGCACATGACAGTAACTCCATTCACTTATGGCATCAAAAATTGGGGCATATGAGTGAGAGAGGGTTGAAAATTTTGGCTAATCGCAAGTTACTTCCAAATCTGAAGTCTGGAAAATTAGATTTTTGTAAGCATTGTCTGTTTGGAAAACAAAGTAAACAAAAGTTTAAAACAGGCAAACATACTAGTAAAGACATACTTGATTATATCCATTCAGATGTTTGGGGACCAGCCCCTACAACCTCATATGGTGGTTCGTCTTATTTTGTATCATTCATTGATGACTTTCCTAGGAAGGTTTGGGTCTACATGTTGAAAAGAAAGTCTGATGTGTTTTCAATTTTCAAGCAGTTTAGAGCATTGGTAGAAAAAAACACTGGTAGAACAATAAAATGTTTACGAACTGACAATGGTGGTGAATTCACTTCCAAGGAGTTTGACAGTTATTGCAAGGATGCAGGGATCGAGAGGCATAAGACCATAGTTTATACTCCTCAGCAAAATGGAGTTGCTGAACGCATGAACAAGACTCTTCTCGAGAGAGCAAGGAGTACGCTGAGTAACGCATAAAAATGGAGTTGCTGAACGCATGAACAGGGCTCTTCTCGAGAGAGAAAGAATTCTACCTAGTGATACCTTTGCGCAAGCCCTAAATTGGTGAATTTGGATCTCTTTGAAGCAGTGACCTCCGACCCCGAAATTCTCCAAAAGCTCTAGTCCACCCTCAAGGAGATTTCTCCTAAATTCGCCGGCCAAAACTTCCTTTGAATGCCCCTCACCTCAATGGAAATAATTATGCTACTGTGTCGTCATGGAAGTTCGAACTAGTTGAAGCAAGAGCTGATATGACCGATGAACTCCAACAAATCTCTTCCCACTAAGTTCTTAATTTCTCTTCTAGGGTGGCACTCTAAGCCCATCAAAGAAAGAGCTGAGATTTTCGCTCAGAAATATCCTTGTGCTAAGCAGCACTAGTAGTATTGGCTAAGTAGCTCAAGAGTACTCTAAATAAAAAATTCAATTTGTCAAAAGCCCCCAAAATGATGCTTGTTCCTTCTATTTATCTTTGCTGCCCCTTTTATCTCCTTGTGCGCCCCACCAATTTGGCCTCCTTCTCCCTAGCTCGATTTTCCTAAGGGGTTCGAATTCCCCTCTTTGGGTGGCACCACATCCCACTACCAATTTAATTTTCCTTTTTCTCTGATGTTGGCAGCCTCCATTTTTCCAAAAATTGGTGGGGACTCCCTCCACCCACTTTGCCTAAGTTCACATGCCAAAATATTTCCCAACACCCAAATTGGAAAAATGGAAAATCTTCTTATCGAAATTAATTTAATTGGGGACATTACAAAATGAATCAAGTTCAAAATTTTCTCGAACTTGTGCTTGCTACTTTGGAAAGAAACAATGATGTAGCTGCCAATCGCTCACCATTTGTATATGCCTTATTGGTCAATGTTGAAATTTGGAAGACATGTGACCGTCTCCCTCAGAATGGACAATGCTCTATAATGTAGGTGCCCCATCCTCTTGTGCCACAACTTTCACAAACTGTGACTCCCTTGAACTGGTGCTTGAATAGGCTCATCTTATAACCTGTGCAAATTACCTTCTCTAACAACAGTCACCTGAGTTAACTGTGGGATAGATCCTTTCAGCCTAATAGATAGTTGCCCTTTCTTGATCTCCACTGCAAGAACCTTATCCTCCATGATTGAAACTAAAAGCAAATTCTTCTTGATCCCTAGAGATAACAAAATGTCATTTAAGTCCAAAGAGCTCTCTAACTCGATTTGGAATGAGATCTAACCAACCCCAGCTACTGAATACTTGGCATCATCACGAAGCTCGACATGTATTGCTAAGTCCTACTTTGTTAGAATCATAAACAACCGCAAAGCTGATGTTATATGATGAGATGCCCCACTGTCCCCATATCACATGTTCCTTGGAACTGTGTTTGTAGACAACAAGAATCCAATGGGAAATCATTCTCAAACTTTGCAGCAAAATTGGTCATTTGAGTTTTTGTTGAGGCCGCCCTTGCTTCTACTATTGCGTCCCTTTGCCCTTCTTCTTCTTCTTTGGATATTGTGATGCATAATGTCTGAACTTATGACAAATGAAGTACTTGATTTTCTAGGATTTTAATCACAGACATAAAATGTAGATGTGAAAAAATACTAGACTAGCTACTTGCAAAACAAGGGAGGAGAGAAAAATTCCTAGAAAAATCACTAAATAACCAAAGAGAAAATTTGAATTAAGACATATTAGGTGAATAGTGAATACTTGATGATCAAATTTTGATGTCCTATCTATATACATAACCTCATTATGCAACCTCTCCAATAGGAAAAACAATTCAAGCTATATTGGGATTCCAAGAGCTTGCAATCAAAAGCAGTTTCCCTAGTTGGTAAGTAAGTCAAAATTAGACTAGGAGACCAAGAAATTAGAAAAATAGCCTAAAATGGAGCAAAATGGAAGTAAGTGGATTTAGAAATAGTTAGAACTGATAAATAACTTGTTCACACAAAAAAAATAAGCAAGTAAATTCCAAGATTGGATTAAAAGTCAACTAACAGGGGGAGGATAGAGAGAAATGGTGGCTAACTGCTAAAACGTAGGGAGGAATTGTGCATTCACAAGAGGGAGGCCTACGCATCAGGGAGTGGAAATATCCATGTCATCCTCGTCGAAATTTGGTAGCATAGGGAGGTACTCTCAGATGCCCTTGGTGCTAGGCTTGTGAGGGAGAAACACTCATAAGATGAAATTTTACGAGTGTATGGGCTAAGACCCAACGTCTTTTGATTAACCTTGGTATTGACCCATAGCATTTTGATCCCTAGTATTGCAGCCTTATAAAGACATAAATTAGAATCCAATGTAGAGGTTTTAGGTCAATCATGGAGAGGAGAATAATGGATGTTTGAGCGGGGCGTTGATTTGCTGAGAAAGGAGCAGCAGATCGAACCTATGGCAAGAATAACCTGTAGCAAAAGGAAAGGTCAGGGGTTGTTGTTTAGAGGTTTGGACATCAGCCCACAATAGAAGGAAAGGTCGTAGGTCTGTTGAGTATTATCTGTATCTATAGGGAGGTTCGTTGATGCCTGTGGGAGACATGTGTGAGGTTTGAGGGCTATAGGAGGTAGCCTCAGCAGGATGGATCATCATAGAAGGAAGTTTGCAGGTGGTCCAAGGATTTGAGAGGGTTAGATAAACCCCTTGGTTCTACAATAGTATCCTAAAGTGGCAACAACAAGGTGGTGAATTGTTGTAGGGGTTTTGTTGTAAAGGACAGTTACATAAACATTGTTTGTAAGGTAGTGAGGGCTTGAAGGACTAACCCCCAGTGCAAAAAAATTGAGATGTGCCTTGTCTTACATTTGGTAATATTTCTAGGGATTGTAAATGGCTATTTTCCTTGGTACAAGAGCCCTAGAACCCTTATTAAAGGACTGATAATAAATTAGTTTTGGGAATAAAATTATGTGTTTTCTGTATGATCTAATTATTGTGTTTTCTAGTGTGTAAAAGTTTCGAAGTTAGGCATTTCAGTGTGTTTATGTTTTCTGAAATTGTCAAAACATAGACTAGAATTGGGGTGCATGGATTTCTAGCAATCGTTCAAGCAATTTCTAGTTAACAGTGTGTTTCATCCTAGGTGTCACCCCTACTAGAAATAGACTTGCTAATAATGGAAAACACTAACTGTAGAAAATATCCCTAATGATATGAATGTCTAGTAGTGAATGAAAAGTGGTTATATGTGCCCCTAATAATGTATGAAGATGGTCTAATAATGGCTAAAATGTAGTTCATAATGAGGTCTTAATGAAATTTTGAGTACAATGTACCCCAATAGATTTTACTCAAGACCTTTTTCTCTAGTTGTTAGGCTAACACCTCGATTTTCCCTTACTCTTATAGGAACCCTTTCCTTTGTCTAATTAGGTGTTAAATTTTCAGATTGTTCTACGTTATATTAATTACTTTAGCCCAATTCATTATTTCAATTAACAATTTTTTCAATACCAATTAATATTTCCAATCATCAATAGTTATTGAAGATAGAACAATAAATGCAATGACAACAGAGATAATCAACACATCAACAAGAGACGCTAGGTTTGGTCAAAGACCAGGGAAAAACCACAACAAGGGGAAAACCCTTAGAAATTCTTCTTTTATTAGATTTTCATAAAATGTTCAGTAGAGAGTACATTGAGCCCAATACACTATCATCCAAAAAAATAACCCAATAACATTCAGAAATATGTTTCCAACATCAATATATATTAGAGACAACTTTTCCTGTTTGCGGTCAACTTCGGGCAACGGTAAAATTTCAGTTCAACTTTCCAGTCGCAGGGAGGAGTTATGTGAGCGACTAAAGGCTTCTAGCTGCTCCCTTCAGCCTGCAATCCATGGACTATAGCGGAATTTATCCTTTGACGAGCCAACGACTCTAACCCAAAACCCTAGAAACAGATACTAGCTTTTGACCTTGTAATTTTGGATCTTTGCGAACTTCTTTTGTCGACCCAGCCTCAGACTTGTGCGAACCAATCAATGAAGAAGAGAAGAAGAAGATGCTTGGTGATCTCCAAATGAGCTTGAGGTCACTTGTATTTATAGGCTTCCAAGGGCGACCAATTTACTATTAGGGCCGACCTATCCAAATGTGCATATGTGGCCTTTTTTTCGCATGTACACTTTCCCTTGTGAAAATTTGATGATCTTTTTGTTAATTTTGGTCATCTCAAAAAGAGGAATTAAATGCAATTGTCATCTCCATCAAATGAGTTCTCCATAGTGGAATTTGGCCCTATTTTCCAATTTTAACACTCCTCAACTAGGGAGAATTCCACTTGCATCATGTCATCTATATTCTGTCATCATATCACATCCCATCTCTGCTCAACTCTATTTGCTGAAACATTCTCGAATCTAAAGAAGAAGAATCATCGGAGAGCTGAAGCTACCACCCTTTACATCGTCAAAGAGCACATCTCAATCTGAAAACAATATTAGGGAGCACATCTCAACCTGTAACCACACTAGGGAGCACATCTCAACCCAAACCCTTTACATCTTCAGAGAGCACATCTCAATCCGAAAACAATATGAGGGAGCACATCTTAACTTGAAACTACATCAGGGAGCACTTCTCAACCCAAAATCTCATGGGGGAGCTAAACATCTACAACCCCATATTGAGCAATAGGTGAAATAGGGGAGCACATCTCAGCCTATCCTATTGCCTATTGATCTTCCCAACAATGACCCTTAAGAGTCATGTGGTAGAACACCTGGATCATAATCTTCTTGGGTTGTACACCCCCAAGTACACTCTCAACTCGTTGGTTGGAGGGGGAGTGGTATTCCGAACTAGCCTAGCTTGTGGGTATGATGCCAACTAGGGTATACTCTGCAAAGATCAAGATAGGGGAGAAACATCTCCAATCCTATGTGTAGATAGGGGGGAAACATCTGCGACCCTATTGTCAAGGGATCCCTCAACCCCATGAGCCCTCCATCTCAATTCCTCACCCTGGGAGCTCAAACAGGGGGGAAGAGTTGACTTAGTGTTCTCGATCAATGATGCCCCTTATCAAGAGGGGTCACATTCATCATTCCAAGCTGTTCTTTGAAGACCAAGAACTTCCCTTTTAGTAAAGCCTTGGTGATAATATTTGCAATCTGCTCATCTGTCGATATGTGATTGAGTCTAACGGCTCCTCTCTGCACCATGTCTCGAATGAAGTGATATCAACCTATATGTGCTTGAAGTTGTCATGAAATACGAGATTTTTTGCCAAACTGATCCCACTCTTGTTGTCGCAATATATCATTGTAGTGTCTAAGCCCTCCTCAGATAGCTCTCCAAAGAGGTGCCTCAACCAAACTAATTTGTAGCTAGCCATTATAGCAACAATGTACGCTGCCTCGGCGATACTCAATGCTACGTATTTATGTTTCATGCTCATCCAAGATATTATGGAAATCCAAGGCTAAAACAACATCCAGACGTACTCTTCCCGTCGATAACATTTCCTGACCAGTCAACATTAGTGAATCCATGAAGTCGAATGCCTTTAGCAAAATATCTTAGACCAAATGAGATCGTCCCATGCAAATATCTCAAAATGTGTTTGGCAGCGATCCAATGTGCATGGAGAGTCTCAGTCATGAATTGACTCAACGTATTAACTACATAACAAATCTCTGGACAGGTGTTCACTTGGAACATTAGAGCCCCAATCAACTGTTTATACTTGGATGGATTCGCCATATCAAGTCCGACAACCTCTCCAAATAACTTCTTGATCTCATTTCCATCAATGTGGGTAGGGACTTGCATTTATTCTATCATTCCAAATCTCTCCAACAACTTCACAACATATTTTCCTTGTGAAAGGAAAATATCAACGAGCCTTTGCCACACCTCAAGGCCTAGAAAGTAGTGCATGAGTCCAAGGTCCTTCATCTCGAATTCAGATTCTACCTCCATGTTACACTCGATCATCAGGGGCTCGCTACCTATCAAGAATAGATCATCAACATATGAAACCAAAATCAACAACATACCTTGGACTACCTAGAAGTAGAGGTTAGGATCGACATTGCTTCTTGTGACTCTCGACTTTGCCAAATAACTGTCTATCCAAGCATACCATGCTCTGGGGGCTTGCTTCAAACCATACAATGGCTTCTTCAACTTGCAAACATGTGTCTTTCAATCCTTGTCTTCAAATCCTTGTGGTTGTTAAACGTACAATTCTTCCCATAACATGCCATGGAGGAATGCAGTCTTCACATCCATTTGATGAAGGGTCCATCCTTGACTTGCGACAAGGGAAACTATCGAACAAATGGTTGTATATCGAGCCACAGGTGCAAATATATCATCACAATCTTTTGCCTCTTTCTGGGAGAATCTTCAGGCCACGAACCTGACTTTATATTTCTCAATGCTACCATCAACTCCATGCTTGATCTTGAATAACCACTTTGTAGTCACCACGAATTTTCCCTTTAGTCTTGGCACAACATCCCATACATCATTCTTCATGATTGATTCATATTATCCGGCCATAACATCTTTCTAAACTTTTTCTTCTATGGCTTCTTGAAAGGTGGGAGGTCGACTTGAATCATAGTGTTTATCGCTGCAACATATCCCTGGTACCTGCAAGGCTTCTTGCTTTCTCTCAATGGTCTTTGAACGGGAACATGTCTTTTGTCATCTTGTAAACTGTCGCGAAGCCAAAGTGGCCTCTTCTTGGGAGGATCACACAGAGGAGGATCTAAGGGATCCTACAAGGCTTCCCGCTTTCTCTCAATTATCTTCGAACGAGAATACGTCTTTCATCATATTATAAATTATCACGAAGCCAAAGCGGCCTCTTCTTGGGAGGATCTAAGGGATCCATGGGCTCCATGGGATCATCGACAATATCTATCTCAGATTCAAGCATGGAAGGACCATCTAAAATATCCATATCATCATTCTTCTCAAGAGGAGGAGGCTGAGGAAGGTCCCTTGCTTTCTTGAGGGAAACATCTTCATTAAATGTTACATCCCTGTTAATCTCAACCTTCCTTTGACCATAAATATATATTCTAAAAGCTTAAGAATTTTCACAATATCCAACAAACGTACCTTTTCTTCCCATGGCCTCCAACTTGTTTCTTTTGTCCTTCGACACATGGAAGTATATGGGGCAGCCAAAGGTACTGAGATGACTAACATCAGGCTTGACACCTGTGAATACTTCTTCAGGGGCCTTGTTGTCAAATGTTTTATGAGGCACCCTGTTTTGAACATATACGATAACATTCGTTGCTTCTCCCCAAAGGAAATGCGACAACGTTTGATTATGGAGCATGGCACGTGCAACTTCTATAAAGGACCTACTCCTACTTTCAGCCACTCCATTTTGTTCGACAGTATAGGGCACTATTGTCTCTTTCTTGATACCTTCTTGCAAAAATCAATGAACTCCTTTGATGTGTACTCTCGACCAATGTCAGACCTGAATGTTTTGATTTTCTTCCCTGTTTGGTTTTCGATCAAATCTTTGAACTCCTTGAACATTTCAAATGCTTCATCCTTGTGCTTCAAATAATATATCGATGTCTTTCTTGAGAAGTCATCAAAGAAGATGATGTAGTAGAGATGACACCAATAGAATACACAACATCAAACCACATATGTCGGAATGAATGAGATGGAGGATGTCATTTGTCTTGTTCTCGCTAGAGGGGAATGGTCCCCTTGTCTTCTTTCCACTAGCACGACCTGGACATACTCCATCATGTTGGACTTGGACATTGGGAATCCTAGATACCAATTTCTCCAACTTCGGAAGAGAATCACAATGTAGTTGGGCCAATCTTCGGTGCCACAACTCGCTTAGATGATTAGTATGATGGACCAATGCTAGGAGAGGTCTTCCAGTAACCCTATAGAGTCCTTCATGTCTTGATCCCAATGTGAATGCATCTCTCATTGGTGATCCAACAGGTCAGGTAAGAACCTTTACCTTGATGAAGGCAACCCTCATCCCTTTGTCTTTTAAAGCGGATATTGATACCAAATTATTCTTCAAACCCGACACATACATTACATCATGGAGCAAAAAAGATTGCCCGAAATTCAAATGAAATTTGACAAACCCAAAACCTTTAACGGGATGAGTGGAGTTGTCTCCAAGAATAATTTTCAAATTTGACTCCCTCTCTACCAAATTAGATGGAACTTATTTATACCCAAAGAAATGATGAGTGGCCCCACTATCAACCAACCAACTATCCCAATAATCCGGAGGAGAAGAACTAGCGAGAGTAGAAATAAGAATATATTCAGCTTGATTTGCAACATTACTTTCATACCTAGAGAATCTTGACTTCTTTTGGGGACGACGATCTACTTCATGGTCACTAGGAGCATTTCTTCTTCTTCTTCTTTCATCTATTCCGTTGTGATCATTCCTTCGGTGATCTCTTCTTCTTCAATCATCAAACCTGTTGTTGTTGCTTCTAGTGTCGTAGCATGGACCATTTTTCTTCTCAAGGCAATCTCGACCATAATGACCCTTCTTGTGACAATTGTAGCATTCAATGTGAGATGATGATCTATCATTCTTTCTTTTTGCATCTCAAGGTGGAGGCTTTCTTGAATTTAATGGACCTCCTTTTCCTTTCTTCTTCTTGCTTTGAGTGATGAATGCAACAGGCTCTCCCTCTTCATGCGTTTGAATCCTTCCTCTTGATATCATCATTAATTCTCCTTGAGTGAGCTTTCCAACAATTTCATCAAATGACAAGAGGGTATTGTTGTTGCTAATAGTAGTAATAAAGCTTTCCTAAATAGGAGGGAGACCTGACACAGATTCCTCAACTCTTTGCAATTGGTATCTAAGATGAGATATCCTCATAATATAGGATTGCACAGACTCCCCTTTGTTCATTTTTGTTTCTTTGAGTTGATTTTTTAAGGAGATGATTTCATTCAAATTGTTGACTTCATACATGCCAACTATCTTATCATACATGTCCTTATACTTCCTTAAATTTCCAACAAATGCAATTAAATTATCTTGTAAATCATCAACTATAATTTGTTTTGCTTTTAACTCACCTTTCTTCTGCTTGTTCTTGGTAGCACTGGAAGCATTCTCGGAGGCTTAGGTACTTTTCCTTGAATGTAATCCAAAAGGAAACCGTTTCCCGGTCCAACTAACCGTTTCCTGGTCAAATCTAGCCATTAGTTAATATAGCCGTTATCTGGTTAAGAAATATAGCCGTTGGATATTTTTCTCTGACTATTTAATATGCAAAGCTAGATCTGATTCTTCAACTTGTCCTGATGATGAACCACACTGGTTGGTTTGAAACGCGTCGACAAATGCTCTATCATGTTATTTACGCCAAAACACTTGTCTCATAACATCATTGTTGTTAGCTATGATCTTCAACCTGACTTTCCATGCAGGAAATTAGATGAGTCACCCAACTTCTCATTTTCCTTGAAGAAGGAAGACATCTTGATTTCACTGGATCGGCTCCTTCAACTTCCCAAAGATGATTGCTTCAATGCTTGTCTCCTTTTGGGCTTGTCCTTCACCTTAGCTCTGATACCATGTTAAATTTTTAGATTGTTCTATGTTGTATCATTTACTTTAGCCCAATTCAATACCGCAATTAGCAATCTTTTCAATTTCAATTAATCTTTTCAATTATCAACATTAATTAAAGATAGAACAATAAATGCAATGACAAAAGAGAGAATCAACACATCAACAAGAGACACTAGGTTTTTTCAAAGACCAAGGAAAAACCCCACAAGGGGGAAAACCCTTTGAAATTCTTCTTCTATTAGAGTGTCATAAAATGTTCAACATAGAGTAAAATGAGCCCAATACAATATTAAACAACAAAATACCCAATAACATTCTGAAATATGTTTCCAACACCAATATATATTAAAGAGAACTTTTCTTGTCTGCAGTCAACTTTGGTCAACGGTCAAATTTCATTTCAACTTTCTAGTTGCAGAGAGGAGTTGTGCAAGCGACTAAAGGCTTCTAGTCTCTCCCTTGATTTTGCAAGCTAGTGACTACAACTGAGTTTATGCTCTGACGAGCCAACGATTGTAACCCAAAACCGTAGAAACATATATGAGCTTCAGACCTTGTTATTTCAGACCTTTGCGAACTTGATTTGTAGACCCAACTTTAGACTCGTACGAACCAATCAATGAAGAAGAGAAGAAGAAGATGCTTGGTGATGTCCAAATGAGCTTGAGATCACTTGTATTTGTAGGCTTCCAAGGGTGACCAATTTACCATTGGGGTTGATCTATCCAAATGTGTATATGTGGGATTTTCTTCATAAGTACACTTTCCCTTGCCCAAATTTGATGATATTTAGGTCAATTTATGTCCTTTCGAAAAGAAGAATTCAATGCAATTATCATCTCCATCAAATGAGTTGTCAAAAGTGGAATTTGGCCCTAGTTTCCAATTTTAACATTAGGGAAAAGTTTTTGTCATCTGCGTTCTTGTTGTCTTTTGACTCCATTCGAGTCTCTGTTTGGATACAGTGATACCGTAGTTTCTCAAGGTTTGGAAGATTTTTGTGAGCACAACCCCCTCCAATGAATGGTTTTATGGCCATGTTCACTTGCTCATTGTCCTCCACCTTGTACCCAATTGCTACATGTTGATCATAGATCTAAGTGCCTTCATGAGGTCACTGGTAATTGTTTTAGATCTAGACATTTCTACGAATCTGAGCTTGGTTCAAATGTTTGTCTGCTTGTTAATGTTCTTGCTCTAGTAGAGGCTTACTAGGGCATTGTCCGTCTCCTTCGTTGTACTCTTCCTGGAAATGTGAGGAATTAGGTGATCATTCATTGCATCGAGGATCACCTGCTTGGCTTTAACCTCCTCCTCCTTTCTTATTACCAATTGCTAATATAAGTCTACAATGGAACTACACGCTCAATAATATCTTAGAGATCATTTTATCCAACAACAATGTAACCCTAGCTTTCCATGAGAAGAAATTTAAGGTTGCCAACTATTGTAGATAAGTCTTCAATTGAATTGCACGCTCACTAATATCTTAGAGATCAGTTTCCTCCAACAACAATGTAACCCTAACTTTCTATGAGAAGAAATTTAAGGCTCCATCCAATTTGTTCTCAAATCTATGACTTCTTGCAACCATATTCCTAGATCTAACAAATTCATTTGCAAATGTGTCTAGTCCTCAAGTACCTAGTAGAAATAAATGTTGGTCCCTAGATCAAATAGATTTTCTATTGTAACTCAAATTTGTTGTTGTAAATGCTTGGAAACTTTAGTTAGAGGGCCAAGTCTGGTATTATTACCCACCAAAAGTGGGTAACCCATAGGGGAAAAAAAATTCTCCTCATTTGATAGCTAAAGAAATGCCAACCCTATGATGGTCTTCATATAGCTTTGTCCCAGAGTTCTCCCCCTATTACTTTGGTCAGTGCTCTTGGCCATCTAGAATTCTCCTTGAAGGAAGGTGAGTCATCTGTCAACACGTACTATGACCATTTTAGCAATCACGTGCTTTCATTTAATGTTATGGGAATATTAATATGAATCACAAGGCAAACTGAATGATTGACCGCTCCTAATTGTATCCTTATTTCCACACTTCATGTGGGAGGTTATCCTTTGACTCTAGTCCAGTGGTGTTGGGTGTGTGTTATATTCTTTCCATGACTAGCCTCACGCATTGTATGTTGTGCCAAGTGTAGCTCCCCGAGAATTATTTTTTTTATGTGAACCCAATAATAGTTGGACGGACCCAAGGATGGGGGGCAAACCCAAAAATGGTGGGCGGACCTGCCCATGGTTTTGTGCATGGGTTTTGCACATGGTTTTGGGCATGATGGTTTTCTACCCATGGTATTTTGTAGATGCGGTCAAGGGAACTATAGTTATGTTCTAATTCAAGGTTAATGGATTGAGGTTTATGAATTCTTTGCAATGTATATATATGTATTGTAACATTGAAAGGAATATAATGACAAATCAATCTGGTAGTCTCGGTTTTGGGATCCACGAGAAAATCTCTGTGTATATTTGTTTTATGTTCTCGCCATTGTATATTTTTCTATTTTAAGAATTCGTTTGTAGGTAACTTTTGTATAGGGTTAAAACCTACATTTGGCATCAGAGTTGTTTCGGCTTAAAGGAGACGCCTTTTCTGCTAAGGGGTTTTGCTAGGGCCTGTGGTAGACCCTGTTACAGTGGGAGATCTATGGTATCAATTCTTGCAGTGAAAGAAGATGGTGAACAATGGAAAGATAAATATCAAGAAATTCAATGGACAAAGTTTTGAGTTGTGGAAGTTCATGATGTAGGATTTGTTGGTGGATAAATATCAGTGGATCGCGGTAGATTCAGGGTACTAAACCAACGGAAATGTCAGCAGAAGATTGGGCGAAGTTGGATCGGAAGGCAAAGATCACAATATGGTTGTGTATCTCAGATTTAGTATTGTTGAATGTATCAGGGAAGTTACAACGAAGGCTTTGTGAGACAAGTTAGGGAGTTTGTACCAATTTAGGTCTCTGGTGAACAAAATTTTTATGCGGAAAAAGTTTTATAACCCGAGGATGAAGGACAAAGACTCGGTAACAGAACATCTGAATGCCTTTAATAATGTGGTAAGCCAGTTGTTATCTGTTGATATAAAAATTTCAGATGAAGATAAGTGCATCAATTTGTTGTGTTCTCTACCAGATTCATGGGATAGTCTGGTTGTTGCTATAGGTAGCAATACAACTACCTTGAAGTTTGATGAAATCGTATCATCCCTTTTGTCAGAAGAGATGAGATGGAAAAATATGGAGAGCCAGAATGGAGATGCCTTGTTTGTACGAGGACAGTCTTAGAACATAAAAAAAAATATTTCCTCAAATGGGAGATCTAAATCTCTAGGAAAACCTGTAAAGGTGTGTTAGAAATGCGGAAAGGAACAAAACTACAAAAAGGACTGTAGATCTAAAGTTCTTGAGAGAGGAAAGGGATTTGATGATGCTCCTTTTGCAAAAGCGAAAACCACTTCAGATGAAGGTGGGGGTGTGTATTTGGCTTTTTCTTCAAGTACACATGTAGATCATGAGGTATGGTTGATTAATTCGGGTGTATCCTTTCACTTCACTCCCCATAGGGAGTGGTTCTGCGAGTACGGGAAATATGATGGTGGTGATGTCTTTTTAGGGGATGATAGGAAGGCCAAAATCATCAAACGCGTAAAAGTCACGCTGAAGTTTCAAGGTGGAATGATTAGAACACTTCCTGGTGTTCTGCATATCCCTGTATTAGCTAGAAATCTTATTTTTGTAAGCAATATGGATGATGCGAGTGTAAAAATAGTGTTCGAGAGAGATACCTGCAAGATGGTTCGGGGAGCACTCGTATTGATGCAGGGATTTCATGTTGGAACTCTGTACAAGCTTCTCGACAACACTATTGATGTGTGCAACAATTTTGTGGTTCTTGAAAGTGGAGCAGAAAACCTAGTAGTCTCTAGAGAAAAGACCATGTTATGGCATCAAAGGCTTAGACATATTGGAGAGAAGGGACTTTGAATACTGCATGGTAATGGTATGGTAGAAGGTATGTCCAATCTTCTCTTTGGATTTCATTTTCTGTGAGCATTGTGTATATGGGAAGCAGAGTCGGGTGAGTTTCCCCTTTGGTGCTAACAGGGCAAAAAGGGATATTAGAGCTTGTGCACAGTGATGTGTTTGGACATGTGTCGGTTATATCACTGGGTAAGTTTGTGTACTATATCTCATTTATAGATGAATTTTCAAGTAATACATGGATATATTTTTTCAGGAAGAAATATGAAGTCTTTGACAAGTTTAAAGAATTTAAAGCTCTAGTGGAAAATCAGACAGAGAAGAAGATCAAGGTGTTGAAGATAGATAAAGGTGGAGAGTTTTGCAAGAAGGAATTTGAAGGGTTCTGTAAGAAGTGTGGTATAACACGACAAAAGACTACTCCATACACACCTCAACAAAAGCGAGTTGCAGAAAGAATGAACAAGACTTGATGAAAATGCTAGAAGCA
This sequence comes from Pinus taeda, assembly GCA_000404065.3. Lineage (NCBI taxonomy): Eukaryota > Viridiplantae > Streptophyta > Pinopsida > Pinales > Pinaceae > Pinus > Pinus taeda. The sequence goes on along the minus strand of APFE030476041.1, from coordinate 40,038 downwards.
TGCTTAGTGGCACTGGATTAGGGCAACAATTCTGGGCAAAGGCAGTGGATACTAGATGTTACCAATTTAACAGATTACCTTCAGCAGCATTGGAGGATAAGACTCCACATGAGGTATGGACTGGTAAGAAACCCTCTCTTTTACATCTGAGGGTATTTGGCTGCGATACATATGTACATGTTCGAAATGAGAAAAGAACCAAGTTGGATAGTAAATTTGAAAGGTGCATCTTTATTGGGTATAAGAATGGTTTCAAATTTTATAAGCTTTTGAACCCAAAATCAAGGAAGGTTGTGTACAATTGAGATGTGGTGTTTAGAGAAGTGAAAGAGGTTATTAAACATGAAGTTATACCAAAGGAATCCGAGAAGATAGAGTTTGAGCTAAACGAGGAAGAATCAAACTCTATAGCAGAACAAGAATCAAAAGAGAAAAGAGCCACAAACTCCAGTTTTGAGAAGATCAGTTCAAGAGTGAAGGTTGCTACAAAGGTATAGTCCATTTGCTTTTTGTTCAAATTTTGCTTTGTCTATTACTGATGATGATCCCTAAACTATTAAGGAGGTAGTAGATTCAGAGGATGGAAAACTCTAGAAAGAGGCTAGGTTGATGAAATGACATCTTTGGACAAAAATGAGGCTTGATATTTGGTGGAGTTGTCGGTTGGAAGGAAACCCATTGGAAGAAAATGAGTGTTTAAGAAGAAGATGAATGTAGAAGGCAAGGTGGAGAAATACAAAGCTCGATTGGTAGCAAAAGGTTATTCCCAAGTGTCGGGAATTGGTTTTGGTGATATTTTTTCTCTTGTTGCCAAGTTAACTTCTATTAGATTACTTTTATCTATTGTTGCTGCTTTTGATTTTGAGGTAGAATAGTTGGATGTGAAGACAACATTTCTTCACGGGGATCTAGAAGAAGAGATCTACATAAAGCAACCTGAAGGCTTTGCAGTGAAGGATAAGAAAGAACTGGTATGCAGGTTAAAAAAGTCTTTGTATGTGTTAAAACAGTCACCAAGGATGTGGTATCAGACATTTGATACATATATATGGGGACTTGGCTTCACTAAAAGCAAAGAGGATCACTGTTTGTATTTTAAATTAATTGGTGACCATGTTATTTATTTGGTCTTGTATGTAGATGATATGTTGTTGATTGGAAATGACAAAGAAATTATCCAG
>APFE030476041.1:0-12722 GCA_000404065.3 Pinus taeda | reverse complement strand
TAGTTAAGTAGATTAATATTAATTAATAAATAGTTTGTTAAATGATTAGTTTAGTTTATCATTAGAAATTAAATTAAAATTAATTAGAGACTAATTCAGGATTAGATTTTTAATTAAAACTCTGGTTTTTAGCCTAGCGACAGAATTTCCAGATTTACACCAGATTTGACTCATAAACTTTGGACGCTCATAGATTGAGTTTTACTTGGCCAAATCAGACCCAGGATGGCTCATTGGAAAGATAAAATCAAGGAGAACATTTCTAAAGAGGTTTCACTAATAGATTTAATCATTTATTGGGTCGAAAATCAGGCAGAAGATCAAGCTCCGAATTTCTAAAACAAAATCAATTTTCTGAGTTATTTTCTGCATTTTCAATTATCCAAGCCTCTTCTAATTGCAAAACCATTTGTCAATGATATCCTTGGCCAATTAAAGCATTCTAGGCATCAATAGAAAGCTTACATTTTATTTTCAATTATTTATTTAATTGTATTTGATTGGATTTGTTTTAAAGTGCCAACAATGCCATTTTGATTTTATTGTTGCATTTTAATTTATTTTGATTTCTTTTTGCAGGAAAACAGTGGAAGAAATATGGAGAAAATGATCTCAGTCAATAAGAATGCTCCAGCAATTGAAGATTAGAATTTTTTAGCAAATAAAATTGGATTAGACGGATTTCTCTTCAACAAACTTTACTCTCAAGAATTCCTTTGCAAATGTTATAAATAGCAGATTGCAGAATGGAATAGGCGCGGCTCTCCTTTGCAATTCTGAAATTATAAAAGCACTTTTGTAATAGGGATTTAGAGTTGTAGGTGAGAGGAGTGGAATGTCAGATCTGGAGATTATTGAGGTTTTTCTTTTACATCCTGAGTTATGTATAATGAACGGAGTTTGCACTATTGTAGCTTTTCTTTTGAAAGCAGAAGCCCAGGCATTGTAAAGGACTATTAGAGACTGGAGCTGGAGAAATGGATTTAATAAACTGGTATTTCGAATACTATTGTTTTAAATGTTGGTTTCATTTTATGATAACAGGAATGGTGTCAATTTTCTTACATATTTGTGCACTTTTGTCGGTATGGGTAATTTGCTTCTGTTTTTTGTTGTTATTTATCTCTTCTCTTATGGGCCGAACTCTGATTTCTAAGTAACTATTTACTCACAAATCTGTCTTTTAATATTGGATAAATAGATAGTGATATGTTGTGAACTTCTTTCGCATATTATTGTTTAATTATTCAAGTTACTGATTAAATGATCAATACCATTTTGTGAACTACTCCCTAAGTGTTGTTAATTGATTATTTCAGTTAAAGGGTCTCAATAGGATGTGTTTGGTATCCATAATGTTAGTTAATTGAACTACTTCATTAACTTAATATTCATTATAAACGACACATTTCAATCCCAATATTATAAATACCTGCTCTTGGTTAGGTTAAATCTATATCTGCCTAATTGAGATAGGATTAGGATAGTTTCTTTTGCTTGCATCTTAGAACAAGTTTGCATTTAGATTAATTCCTGTATTCTTTCAAGTCCTCTTTCCAAAGAGGCAAACTTTAGTAGTGGATTGGCTGAGCCCTAAATCAGCTTAAGGATCACTTTCTTCCCTGATCAGCTAGAAGGACGATCTGATGTCTCTTTTCCATTGGTGAAATGAAAGTCGTATTTTGAAGACATTGGAGATTGAGAGAAGGTAATTGGACCTAGTTGAACCAGTCGGAACCACCATTCCAAACGGAAAAGGAGCTGCTAACCAAGGTTCGGACCGGGTGGTCTCCTCCATGTTGTTGCAGCAATTTTCAAAGCTTCAACATAACCTCAGAAAATCAGAAGCATCCTATGGTGATTATTGACAAGAAAGGTGAGGAGGAAACTCCTAGCCATTCTGAAAAATATGTCACCATCCATCCCATCCCCGTACCCTTTGAGCCTTTTCCATGTTCTTCCAACTGGCCTCCCTATCAGAGAGGTTAGTTGTGGAGAATAATGACCACATTCCTGAGTCTAACCTAGCCTCTGAGATTAGGAACCTTTTCATAAAGGTACATTTGCTCCAAGATATCAAAGAGATACCATTTGCACAAAAATAATTAGGGAACTTTGTCTCAAGAAGCCATGAAGGAGAATATTGGAACCTCAAACTATTTAATTTGTTGGTAGAGAAACAAAGTTAATGACTAGGTGTATGCAAACAGAGAAATATACTAACCCCAAAAACCTTGTTGTCTCTGTTCAGAAAGGTGATGTCCTTGTCTCTAATGTACTTATAGACCTGAGGGTGGCCATTAATGTTATGACCAAGAAAACCATGGATCAACTTTGATTGATCCATATTCGTCCTACTCCCACTGTGCTTGAACTAACAGATAGATCTAAAATCACACTGGAAGGGGTGTTGGATGATGTGGTCGTTTCATTAGACTCTTGGGAATACCCCATATACTTCATTGTGATTCAGAAAAATAATCCTATGGGAGGACATCCCTTGATATTGGGACAACTATGGCTTCCTACGGATGATGCTTATATTGGATGTCATTCTGGTGACATGTATATTTCCCATGGATATTCTAGAAAGAGTGTCACCTTGTATCCACCTGCTAGATCCATTCAAGATCCTCGAGACACTTTGTGGTTAGACTATAGTAGTGATGAGGAGACTCAGTCTATTTCTTTGATACATCAGTATGTTGAGTCTTCACAGGAGGGTGAGATTCAAGACTTCCTGAACAATCTAGACACCATGCCCAATTTTGAGTCATTGAGTCAAATTTTTAGTCTAGATTTTTAGGAAAGTCACGACTCTCTACCTCCCTCACCACCATCTCTAGAAACACCTCTACGTACCCTTGAAGCTGATAACATTATTGTTGAGATTAGTCCATGCAAATCCTTACATATCAGTTCAGACTTGGATTCATCCTAGCAAGAGCAGCTTGTGATTTTTTTGTGAAACCATCTTGATGCCTTTGCATGGGACTATGAAGATATGAAACGCATCCCTCTTGAAACTTGTACCCACCATATCTATATTCAGGATGGGTCCCGACCTATTCGACAACAGCAAAGGCGTATGAACCAACTCTAAGAGATGTTGTAAAGGAAGAATTTCAAAAACTCTTGGATGCTAATTTTATCTATCCTATATCTGATAGCTAGTGGGTCTCTCCAATGGTATTAGTCCTAAAAAAATATGGGATATGGCACATTTTCATTGACTATAGAGAATTGAACAAATCCACTCTTAAGGATTACTTCCCCTTCCTTTCATCAAACAAGTTCTTGATACCCTTGTTGGTAAGAAGTACTTTTCTTTTCTATATGGCTTTAGTGGTTATAACTAGATACAGATTGCACCTGAGGATCATGACAAGACCACTTTTACATGTCCATAGGATACATTTGCCTACCGAGTGTTCCCCTTTGGGCAATGTAATGCCCCGACTACCTTTCAAAGGGTAGTCTTAGCCATTTTTGCTGACTTTGAGTGTGTGGAAATCTATATGGATAACTATTTTGTGTTTGGTGATTCATTTTAGAAAGCCCTAAAAAATCTAGAAAAAGTACTTCTTCATTTCTAAGAAGCTCATCTTTCCTTGAGTGAGAAAAAATGTAGATTAATGTGCAAGGCGAGAGTGGTTCTTGGCCATATTATTTCTGACAAAGGTATCCAAGTTGACCCTGCAAAAATAGAAATAATTTTGAATCTTCTTGTACCTAAAATGCAAAGGGAAGCGAGAGATTTTCTAGGACTTGTGGGCTACTATAGGAGATTCATTGAGAATTTCTCAAGGATAGCTACTCCCCTTTTCCAACTTTTGGCTAAGGATAGTGAGTTTTCTTGGTCCACAGCTTGCCAAGAGTCCTTTGAGACATTGAAGGAAAAACTAGTTCAGGCACCAGTTTTGAGAGGACCAAACTTGTCCTTGCCATTTCATATTTCCTCTGATGCATTAGATAACATTATTGGTGTAGCTTTAGGACAAGAAGAAGATAGAAAATCCTATGCTATTTACTTCATTAGTAAAAACTTGTCACCCGGTGAACTAAATTATACGGTTACTGAGAAAGATTTTTTAACTGTAATTTTTTCCATTAATAAATCCAGACATTACATTACAGGATATGAAGTCCTTCTACATATTGACCATTCCGCAATAAAATACTTGATGAATAAACTAGTAATTAGTGATAGAGTGACTAGGCAGTTATTATTGTTGTAGGAATTTAACATTACTATTGTTGATAGACCAGGAAAATATAATGTAGTAAAAGATTATCTTTTAAGATTAAATAACCTTGGTGAAGCAATTCCTATTGATGATGAATTTCCTAACGAACACATTTTTGTTTTGTCGACAGAATATCTATGCTTCACTGACATAGCTAACTATTTAGTCACTAGAAAAAAACCACCTTGCTTATCCACTCGTGAAAAGCGAAGTATCATATAGAAAAGTGCTACATATTCCTAGATTCAAGGAGACCTCTTTTACACTAGACTAGATCTTATTATTCGTAGATGTGCAAGAGAGGAAGAAGTGTTTGATATCTTAAAATCTACCCATGACGAACCTTGCGAAGGTCACTTCACTGCTAAGTGGACTGCATACAAAGTGTTATGAGCTGGCTATTTTTGGCCCTCCTTGTTTAAGGATGCCAAACAATAGGTCAGGCGATGTGATAGCTATTAGCCAATTGGCCAACCTAATCAAACCAATGAAATTCCTTTATGTCCTCATATTATGATTGAGCCTTTTAAAAAATGGACCATTGATTTTGTAGGACCAATAAATCCAACATCATTAAATAAAAAGCATATTTTGGTTTGTACAGATTTCATTACAAAATGGGTAGAAGCTAAAGCTGTTCTTTTGCTACTAAAAAAATTGTTGTTGATTTTCTTTTTACTAAAATATTTACTAGGTTTGGTGTGCCTAGAGAAATTGTTTCTAACAATGGACCACAGGTTATTTCTAATCTAGTACGAGGTGTGATGGAGCAGTACAAAATCTGGCACATGAAATCTACACCATATCACCTGCATGAAAATGGTTAGGTGGAGTCCACAAACAAGGTGATTGAGTCCATCCTCAGAAAGATAGTAAATATCCATAGAAAGGATTGGGATGAAAAATTACAGAAGCCTTGTGGACATACTGAACCACTTGGAGAAACAACATGGGAGGCACACCATATGAGCTGGTGTACGGGAAACAAGTCGTCTTGCTGATAGAATTCTAGATCAAGACTTTCAGGACTGCAGTCCAATTGGGGCTAGATCTCTCTAAAGCACAAAAGTAGCGTCTTCTACAATTGAATGAGTTAGATGAATTTCGAAGGTATGTTGTTCAGCATAACATATTCGTTCAACAACAGCGCAAGAAGTGGCATGACAAGTCTATTTGGAAGAAGCAGTTCCAACCAAGTGATTGGGTACTCCTTTATGATTCTAGATTTAAATATTTTAAAGGGAAATTCCATACATGCTGGATGGAATTCTGTGTTCTTAGTAAATGGGCATAGATTGAAGGTGTATTTTCATCCCCTTACTAAAGGAGATTTTATGCAGCAAGTCCAACAAAAATCTAAAAAGGAGTTGACAAGTGGAAATGCCAACCTATTGAAGATCTAATTCTCTCTTTTTCTCATATTATTAAAAAAAGAGAAAAATAAATGACAAAAAGAATATATCTATATCTATATATATATATATATTATATATATAGATGAGAGAGAGAGAGAGAGAGAGAGAGAGAGAGAGAGAGAGAGAGAGAGAATTTTTTTCCTTTCAACTTAGTTACCGGAGAATCCAAAGTGAGAACCATTTCTACCAACGTTTCAAATCCCAACCGGGATCCATCATCAGGACAACTTGAATGCTTGATAGAAGAAGAGCTTAATTGAGAGAAAGGCCAAAACTCCCAAAAGTAATTTGAGTAAAGTAGAACAAAGAGCCTTCAAATCCTTGTGTAACAATGATAAAATTGTGGTTCTTAAGGCAGATAAGGGAGGAGCAGCCATGATCTTAGATAAAGAAGATTATGTATACAAAATGAACAAACACCTCAATAGTGGTAGTTATAAGAAACTGAGCAATAATCCCATCCGCAAGATTATGAAAGAGGTGAAAAAGGCAATTTTGGAATCCAACCTTGATGATAAATTAAAAAGGAAATTAATTCCCTCTTGTGAATGCATCCAAAGGATTTATGGGTTACCCAAGATCCATAAATAAGAAGTTCTTCTTAGACCAATAGTCAATACCATTGGATCCCCAACCTATGAGCTCACTAAGTATGTTGCAAAAATCCTCAAGCCCCTTGTCAAAAACACTGATTCTTTCATCAAAGACTCCCATGACTTTGTGAATCTCATTAAGAATGAGAAGATAGAACGTGATGACATCCTTGTTAGCTTTGACGTAGTGTCCTTATTCACCAAGATTCCTCTTGAAGAAGCCATTCATGTTATAAAAGATGTTACTGATCCAGGGACTGCAAGATTGGCTGAAATCTGCTTGCGATCAACAGTTTTCACCTTCCACGGAACATATTATGAGCAGACATCTGGAGTGGCAATGGGATCCCCCCTTTCGCCAATCGTGGCCAACTTATAAATGGAATATTTTGAAAAGAAGGCCCTGGAATCTTACCCTTTGAAGCCAGCATGGTAGAAGCGATTCGTCGAGGATACCAATATAAAATGGACACAAGGTTAAATAGAGCTTGACAAGTTTTTTATTCACCTAAATTCCATCTCTTCATAAATAAAATTCACTATGGAGCTTGAACAAAACATGAGCATGCCATTTTTAGACATTCTCATCATGAGAAAAGAGGATGGCTCCATAGGGCATAAGGTTTTCAGGAAGTCAACCCATACAGAAAACTACCTCCACGCTGATTCCCACCATCACCCAGCCCAGAAATTTGGTGTTCTAAACACTCTTGCTATTAGGGCCCTTCGAATTTTTGATGTTGAACATCTGAATGAAGAAAAGAAGCATTTAGTCTCAACCTTTAAGAGTATAGGCTACAAAACAAAATGAGATTAAAAGAGAAATATAGAAAGCCGAGAAAAGGATGTTATCTCATGAACCTAAGGCGTGAGATCAACCTAAGGGTGATAGGGTTTTTCTACCTTATATTCATGGAGTTACAGATAAGATTGCAAAAATCCTAAGAAGGAAAAACATAAGCATGCAATTCTCAGCACCTAGAACTATTAGGCAAGGTATGAGATCTGTCAAGGATAATATTGATAGACATCAACTCAAGGGGGTCTATAAAATTGATTTCTCATGTGGAAAAAGCTACATTGGTGAAACAGGTCGCTCCTTGCAGACCAGACTCAAGGAAAATGGAACTGATATTAAGAATGAAAGGTCTCATACTTCCACCCTGGCGGAACACTCCTCAAAAACTAAGCACCATGTCTGCTTGGAAAGCGCCTCAATTATCGCTAGGGAAGAGCAACACCGTAGGCGAAAGATCAGAGAAGCTCTTGAAATTATTAGACACCCGCATAATCTCAACAGAGACAATGGTATGGATATTAGTGGAAGTTGGCTTCCCCTAATCAGAGAAATTAAGGTCACCAATACTTTTCAAGTTTAGCATTCTGTGGTAGAATTTCCTCTCCCCCCCCCTCCCCCCCCCACCCGCCTTTTTCTAATCTTAGTAAGTTAGTAACATTGCTTTAATATTATTGTATATTAATAATATATAATTAGTACAAACAATTAAACATTTACAATATTAATTATAGATAATGACAATTATCATTAATTAATTAAACTATTTTAAAATTGAAAAAATTACTATTTTGATCATCAATATTAATTATATTGGTTCTTAATATTAAAATATCAATTTTAATATAGTTTGGAGAGTTTTTGGCGAAATCACATAATCAATCATTTGTCGACGCGTTTCGAACCAACTAGTGTGGTTCATCGTCAAGACAAGTTGAAGAAGCAGATCCAAATTAGCATGTTCAATAGTTTAAGCAGAGACTCCAACGGCTAAAAAGACTAACGGCTACTTTTGACGCAAGGACCCCTGTCAAATTTCCATTGATTAATTTAATATTAATATTCATCTTATTATTACCAAAATTCTTCCTATTTATTATTAAATTTATGGAGCTCAGATAAATTAGGTAAAAATAAACTAAATCAATGGTTATTAATTTATTTTTACCTAATTTATCTTAGCTCCATAAATATAATAATAAATAGGAAGAATTTTGGTAAGAATAAGATGAATATTAATATTAAATTAATCAATGGAAATTTGAGAGGGGTCCTTGAGTCAAAAGTAGCCGTTAGTCTTTTTAGCCGTTGGAGTCTCTGCTTAAACTATTTAACATGCTAATCTGGATCTGCTTCTTCAACTTGTCCTGACGATGAACCACACTAGTTGGTTCGAAACGCGTCGACAAATGATTGATTATGTGATTTCGCCGAAAACTCTCCAAACAATGTTATGGATCACAGAAGTCTAAATTCCTTAATAATTTTAATATAATAATTGTTATTATTAATATCTATACATTTTAAATATTTTAACTAATTTTAATATTAAACCCAATAACAATAATAATTCTCACCAAAATATCAAAATATTATTAATAATAATTCTATTTAAAAATTAATTTTACTAACAATATCTATTTTTATATATAATAAAATATTAAATACAATATTCAGGATTAATATTATTAATATTAAATATTAATACATATTCTAGACCATATTAACTATAATCAATAATATTATTTAATACTAATTATAATATTAATTATTATATTAATAAAATAATTAATATAAATAAATTATTATTTACAATTAATATTACATAATAATTTCTTATTAATTTCGTTATTTAAATTAAAAAGTAACCTATTCTTAAAATATAATAATAAAAATTGTTACTAAACATATATTATATTATAAATAAATATAAATATTAATAACAATATATTACGATTAATATTTTTAACATGATCATATAATATTATTAATACTAATATTATATTAATTAATAATAATTAATAATAATAATAATTACAATTAATTAAATAAAAATTATCTATTAAAATTAAAAGTAACTAATTATTAAATATTATAATAAATTAGTTAAAATTTAATATTTAATATTAATTTTAAGTGATTATATGATTCAAACAAATAATAATTTTATTAATTTAAATCAATTTAATTAACTCTCCATTAAAAAAATAAAAATTAATCAGAGACGACCGACATCTCAAATTAATAAAAAATTATTATTCAAAAAAAATGAGAGCCGACATTCATCTCAATTTACTCTCCTCATAACTATTTAATCTCTCAATTAAGCTCTTCTTCTATCAAGCATTCAAGTTGTCCTGATGATGGATCCCGGTTGGGATTTGAAACGTTGGCAAAAAATGGTTCTTACTGTGGATTCTCCGGTAACTAAGTCGAAAGTAATAAACCACAGAGGTCTTAGATCCAGAATCATTTCCCTATATGGAGGGGATACCTGGAGTGAAATCATTTTACTCGAAAAAACTAGAGCGAAGATAGCAAGAAGAGCCGCAGACCTGTATTTTCTTAAGAACTGTTGTGACAATAATCTTATTCCCCCATTTGCTCAAAATAATCATAGATTACATAACAGATATAATAGCAAGGCGTTTTTTCAACTTAGCATGTCTCTAATAAGGGCAGAAATTAAAAGGGTTAGGGCTTCTTTGGATAATCTTGGACGCTCAACGCTCTCAGCACACCTAAAGCTAGCCAGCATCATTAGCAAGAATCTCTGGTCTATTATTGATGTCAAGGCCGCTCTGAAAGCCATTAATGAAGGACACGTTACTGAAAAACGACAGCGCAAGAAATTGTCCAATTTACTATACAAATCACATTATAAAAGTGAAAAACTGGACATTTCCATTTAAAGTTCAATAAACACACAAGGATCAAGAAACATAATGGGTCATGGTTCATCAGAAGGCTCGGACAAAAACTCAGAAAAACTAACGCACTACGCAAGTGGCAATAGCAACAGTTTAGATTATCGAAGCAACAATCATGACACGGTTGGAAGATATGGGCAGAAAGCAGGTAGCTTTGGCAACAATGTAGACAGTGATGGCATCAACAAGCTTATGTAGACTCAAGACTTAAATATTGGTAATATACATGATTCAGTGTGCAACATTAATTGGAAAAACAATATGCAGAACGCAGATTACATCAATGAACTGATTGACCCAATGGGCAGATTTCAAATAATTAATAGGCAGAACGTTGTTGTGGATTACATCAATAAACTTCCAACACAGAATCAAGAACTAATTATCGGTAATATACTAGACTCGGGAGGAAGCAACCAAAGAAAAAATACACATAATGCTATGGTGGAACTTGCGCAGAAGCAAAACTTAATCGATTGTAATATTAGTAACTCGATGGGTAGCATGAATATGCAGAACGATGTTGTGGACATGAATCACATCAAGGAACTTGCGCAGAAGTGAAATTTAATCGACTGTAATATAAGTAACTTTGTGGGCAGCATGGATAGGTATGCGGTGATCAGCAATCAATATTTAGATGAAGATAATGCGCACATTCAGTTGGACAAATGTAATGCGCATAACACGGTTGTAAACAAAATTAACAACAATCAAGGATTAGAGAACATTGATATAATCATAATTAACAACAATCAAGGCTTAAAGAACGATGGAAGATCTTCGGTTAACACTTCCGAAAGTAAATTAAAAAGGAAAGTTATAAATCTGTCTTCCCGAGAATTAGAGCCCGAAGTCATTAATGTCCTCAGAAAAGGTCTGGGATTTGCAGTTGCTCCGAAAAACCTTCCTAATTAGAAAATGATATGTAGCATAGAGGATGGGATTAACAATCTTCCTTCGGAAGATAAGGAAGCATTAAGACAAGAGTGCTCCCTCATTATGAGAAAGGCCAAAACTCCCAAAAGTAATTTGAGTAAAGTAGAACAAAAAGCCTTCAAATCCTTGCGTAACAATGATAAAATTGTGGTTCTTAAGGCAGATAAAGGAGGAGCAGCCGTGATCTTGGATAAAGAACATTATGTATACAAAATGAACGAACACCTCAAATGTGGTAGTTATAAGAAATTGAGCAATAATCCCATCCACAAGATTATGAAAGAGGTGAAAAAGGCAATTTTGGAATCCAACCTTGATGATAAATTAAAAAAGAAATTAATTCCCTCTTGTGAATGCATCCCAAGGATTTATGGGTTACCCAAGATCCATAAAGAAGGAGTCCCTCTTAGACCAATAGTCAATACCATTGGATCCCCAACCTATGAGCTCGCTAAGTGTGTTGCAAAAATCCTCAAGCCCCTTGTTGGAAACACTGATTCTTTCATCAAAGACTCCCATGACTTTGTGAATCTCATTAAGAATGAGAAGATAGAACGTGATGACATCCTTGTTAGCTTTGACGTAGTGTCCTTAATCACCAAGATTCCTCTTGAAGAAGCCATTTAGGTTATAAAAGATGTTACTGATCCAGGGACTGCAAGATTGGCCGAAAGCTGCTTGCAATCAACAGTTTTCACCTTCCACGGAACATATTATGAGCAGACATCTAGAGTGGCAATGTGATCCCCCCTTTCGCCAATCGTGGAAAACTTATAAATGGAATATTTTGAAAAGAAGGCCTTGGAATCTTACCCTTTGAAGCCAGCATGGTGGAAGCGATTCGTCGATGATACCAATATAAAATGGACACATGGTAAAACAGAGCTTGACAAGTTTTTTATTCACCTAAATTCCATCTCTTCATAAATAAAATTCACTATGGAGCTTGAAGAAAACATGAGCATCCCATTTTTAGACATTCTCATCATGAGAAAAGAGGATGGCTCCATAAGGCATAAGGTTTTCAGGAAGTCAACCCATACAGAAAACTACCTCCACAATGATTCCAACCATCACCCAGCCCAGAAATTTGGTGTTCTAAACACTCTTGCTATCAGGGCCCTTCGAATTTCTGACGCTGAACATCTGAATGAAGAAAAGAAGCATTTAGTCTCAACCTTTAAGAGTATAGGCTACAAAGAAAATGAGATTAAAAGAGCAATACAGAAAGCTGAGAAAAGGATGTTATCTCATGACCCTAAGGCGCGAGATCAACCTGAGGGTGGCAAGGTTTTTCTACCTTATATTCATGGAGTTACAGATAATATTGCGAAAATCCTAAGAAGGAAGAACATAAGCATGCAATTCTCAGCACCTGGAACTATTAGGCAAGGTATGAGATCTGTCAAGGATAATATTGATAGACATCAACTCAAGGGGGTCTATAAAATTGATTGCTCATGTGGAAAAACCTACATTGGTGAAACAAGTCGCTCCCTGCAGACCAGACTCAAGGAACATGGAGCTAATATTAAGAATGAATGGTCTCGTACTTCCGCCCTGGCAGAACACTCCTCAAAAACTAAGCACCATGTCTGCTTGGAAAGCGCTTGAATTATCGCTAGGGAAGAGAAAAACCATAGGCGAAAGATCAGAGAAGCTCTTGAAATTATCAAACACCCGCATAATCTCAACAGAGACAATGGTATGGAGATTAGTGGAAGTTGGCTTCCCCTAATAAGAGAAATTAAGGTCACCAATACTTTTCAAGTTTAGCATTCTGTGGTAGAATTTCCTCTTCC
>APFE030476040.1:0-12413 GCA_000404065.3 Pinus taeda | reverse complement strand
TTCAATATTAAAGTTTGTTTCTAAAGAAAAACTACAACTAATTTATTCAACAAGTTGGGGGATTTGTACTAAGCTAAATCTGTAATTATAATTTTTTCCTATGGAAAAGAGCTGGTTTTCTTAAGAATGAGTGGTTGTGATTTTATAGTTGAGCATATAAATGTATTTAATATTGTTGTGACCCATATGGTTTCAGTTAGAGTGAATTTGTATGAAGATGATCATTATATGAGTATTTTGTGCTTGTTACCAAATTCATTAGATAACTTGGTAATGGCCATTGGAAGAAATGTCAAAATAATAGTTCCTTGTTGAGGTTGCAGTTGGCTTAATTTAAGAGTAGGTGAGGAAAAGATCTTCGTAATAAACTAATGAGGCTTTGACCATTTTTGTAAGATCAATGAATTAAGGCAAGATGAGAGAAAAGAGTACATCCAAATCTCGATGGAGACAAAAGTCTCCTAAAAATTGAAGGAAAAATGTTTAAACTATAGCAAGGTTGAACAATTCAAAAGGGAATGCAAGGAAGACAAGAAGAATAATAAGAAATAAAATTGGTTGTGATGATGAGTTAGGAAAATATTCTTAAGAAGATGATGGAGATGTCTTTATTGCAAATTTTGAAACATGTGCAAGCTAGAGTGCATGGCTAATAGATTTTGGAGCTTCCTTCCATATGACTTCTCATCGGAATTTTTTTTCAATGTATGATAAACACAATGATGGGTTTGTATACCTTAGAAATGACTCTCCTCTCAACATAGATGTACATGGTAGAGCCTTGATTAGATTCCCTGATGGAAGAGTAAATGGGATCAATATTTTCACATTATAGGTTTAGCATGAAATCTACTATCATAAATACACTTAATGATGCAAGTGTGCAAGTTGTTTTCTTTGAAAAAGGCTAAAAGATGTTTCATGGAGTTATGGTACTTGCAAAGTTTGTTCGTAAAGGTACCTTGTTCCAACTTGATGCATGCAATATTAAATATAAGGCTTTTTTTTTTTCACAGTATAGAGATCTATAAGATCTAATCCTTCACAATTAACTTGATTAATGAAACATTGGCTATAAAAGTTTTTATTTTGTAGTAGAGGGATCTATAAGATCTAATCCTTCACACTTGAAACCTCTTGAAAAATATCTCGACTTAGAAATCAAATTACTATAGAAATATAATGTTATTTCTCAATAGATTGCACCATATAGGTGAGAAGATCATGTGATCCTTGAAAAACAAAAATCCTATTAATGGATTGAATGACTTTCCATTGAATTTATTTGTGTGAGTAATGCATGTTAATAATTGGCCCAAGTTAGCATAACAAGAATAAGTGGCAAACATTGTTTAATGTTATTCTCCAATACATTGTATTGATCTCAAGATATGAATTTGTAGTACATTAGTTTGAAAACTATAGATCTAGATAACAGTGACAACTCATCAGTCAATCATGAAAACATGTCATTAAAGATATTGTTTACAATTCATATCAATGTGGTCTTGGACTTTGTGATTGTTTACGGACTCACGATGTAACTTTCTCTCCCACAATCACTTGTTTGAATAATTATACCACTAACTTGTATCATTTTAAATTTGAAACTATGAAAATGAGCTTCAACAAAGGTATTCTTGAAAAACCACCAATTCCTCTAAAAGTGAACCACTTCCATGTGTTAAAATTCTCATTATTTTTTATTATCATTGATTTTGAGGAGACAGCATGCTACATTATAATTGGCAAATAAGACTTTGAATCTTGAATCCTAATTGTCATCTTTTACATTTGATGTTCTCCCCATTAGGTGCAAGACGAGGATTTTTTTTTTAAGGGATCAAAGCTTAGACTTTGCATTCTTTTATTTTTAATAATTCATTATTGAAATAATCCAGGTTAGAGATTTGGATTTTTTGTGTGGTGGTTCTTTTTTTTACCACTAATAATACTCATTTCATTTGGTAGTTTTTTCAGTTGACCACTAACCATATTCCTTTGATATTGATGGTTTATGGTTTACCACTAACCAACTTGACTTGAACAATGTGGTGGTTTTGGATGGCCAATAATTAATTTGATTTAAACAATGTGGTGGTTTTGGATGACTACTAACTAATTTGATTTGAATAATGTGGCGATTGTCGGTTTACTACTAACCATTTTCACTTCATGAAGTTACTCCCCCACTTGAAGGTGTAAGAGAGTGTCTTTCCAAGAATGTGCTCCACCATTGAGGTGTGGAGAGTACCATCTTTGACTTCAGAGAACACATAAAATTATATCTAGGTCATGCTTAAAGTCATTAGGAATAATTGCTTGATATATTTCTACTTCTTCCATTTCTTCTTTCTTTTGTATTTATGCCTACTTCTTGACTAGGTAATAATACATAGTCAAATTATTTACTTGTAGAATTAATTTCCAAGAATTTATCCATCCATAATGAACTATCTTCTTAACTTGCTTCTAGTTTCAACATTTTTCTGATAGGTAATATGTCTTCCCACAAGGAGGGAAAGGATAGAGATCAAAACACTAACTATCCATATGACCAACTCTTTGATGATTTTGGCACTTATTATCAAGATTTTGAACATATTCAAGAAATATTGCACTAACAAATTGAATTAACTTTGAGTAATATAGAACATTCAATTTTTTCTCTTTTCCATATCCCCACCCGTTCCAATTTTTATTGTAGGATGACTCTTTCTGAGATATGGAAAACATCTTGGAAATATTTTGATGTTGTTCTTGATGTCATTAGGTGTATGTGACTCATATTCAATCATTTTTTCCTCCCTTAATAGATTGAATTATTCTGTATTCATTAGATCTTGTATATCACGATGAGCATAAAATTTTTACATGATCTCATATGTGTTACATGTTTCATCACACATTTGGATATATTTCTTTATATTACATGTTGCATCAATCTTCTCTATCAGCTCCTCTATGTCACAACTTACATAAACCTTTTGGATCAGTTCATTTGTATCGCAATTTGCATTAGTCTTTTGTTTGAGATCGTTTATGTCACAAATTGCATTAACCTTAGTTGTAGATGTTGCATAAAGCATGCCATTAATTTGATATTTATTTTCTCTTAATTTTATTTAAAGTGCGTCAATTAACTGATCCTTGTTATATATTTGACTTTGAATATCACCTGTTGATTATAGTGTATCAACCATGTCATTAATTATGTTTTGTTTGTTATGTAAGTTCACTCAAGCACCTTAGTTTAATTTTTCAATTCATGGTCGTGCTCTTGCAAATCCTTGATTTCCTGAGAGGTGTTTTGTAAATGCTTTCTTGGTTTACCCACTTTTATCATGCTCATTTTTCATCCTTGGTTATACTCACTCACTTAATTATATGTTTGTGTTTCACACTTGTTTGATTTTATGTCACCTTAGGATGTTGGGTACTACCGATTTTGTAGTGATGACTTAGATGTCTCACTTAACCTCCTTAATCAATGTTAGACATGTGTTCTCAAAATAAAAGATCAAGGAATGTTTCTCTTGATTTACAATTTGGTACTTAATGACACATAACCTTTTACCAATTTTACAAAGATAATAAGTTTGAGATGACTTCAATACATTTAACTATTGCAATCACCATTGCACATGAGCATATGAGCATCATGTTCTTGATTTTGTGACATACTATATGCAATGCACTATCAAACATAAACATTCATCCATCATCACACCATTGCAATTGTTCTTATTCCCCTTTACTTAGTTTGGGTGGAACAACAACACATTCACCAATGCCAAAAAAAAACAATTATTATGGTTTTTACAACTCACTCTTTAACATTGAAGAACATTAAAAATATCTCCCTCCACCAACAATAACTTCACCTTTGTTTTCGTACCAATTTGATGCTAGTTTACAAACTCATTGATGCATTCATTCTTGACTATAAATCTCCAAAGGCTCTTACAAAGAGTGTTAGCTCCCTTTTACAAAGTTATCTCCAAACTCCTTTTATCAAAAAGGATTTCACTTTTTTTCCAAATACAACATATTATGCAACAAGGCCTCTTTTGGCTTCTACAAAAATAAAAAGAGATATGTGTTTACAACACAATACCGCTTTCACTTACAAAATATATTTAAAATATTTAAGTATAATTGTTTTGGTGTATTTATCTAAACAATACGGGCAAGGCCAAATAATTTGTTGACTTTAAAGGATTTTGCTAGCTTTTTCTAATTGTTTGTATTTCTAATATCTAACACAACGTATCATGCAACAATCTCTCTTTTGACTGAATCTGCAAAAATAAAAAGAAATGTGTGTTTATAACACAATACCACTTTCACTTGCAACATATATTTAAAATATTAAGTATAATTGTTTTTGGTCTCTTTGTCTAAATACTATTGGTAAGGCCAAATGAGCTTGATTTCAAGATTTTGCTAACTTCAAAAGGATTTTGCTAGATTTTTTCTACGACACATTTGTCTAGAGATATTAAGATTTTTTGTATTTTTAATGTCTAATATCTTTAAAGGATTTTTCTTAGGGAACATTTGTCTAGAGATATTAACATTGTTCGTATTTCTAATCTCTAATATAGGAGTTTAAGCAAACATCCTCAACACATAATGTCACCAAACATATATGTTAACTTTAGCATTATTTTTGGATTGTTGCTTTTTTTGAGTGTTTGATGGTTCTCTTGGGTTGTTTGAGCATAGAATTGTTAATATTTGTGGTTATCCACATGGTTTCAACTCCTTTTCTTAAATATGATCACCACAATTTAAATGGTTTGTTTTCCATTTTTGTGACCTATAAAATGCTTGGGCTACTCAAAACCATTGCATATAAACTTATTCTGCCTCAAATTTCAAAGGTGAAAAACAAGGAATAAAATTTTGATGCAATAGAAAATTGATTGATGGCTATAGGCTTCAATTTCTCATTGATTAAATTATTATAATAGGCTACACAGGGAAAAGAAAGATAGATGGTGATGTATCTAGATTTGCAGATGAGGTCATTGAGGGTGAATAGGGGCAAATGTGAAGCCATGTGTTGCATGTGGCTAAAAATATGGATTGATGAAACCCTTGATCTAATATTTTGACACTTACATTTGGATGGGAGTAGGCATAGGATTTATAAAGAAGTGCACAATGGACAATGGTATGATGGACTATGTTTTGAGGAAAATGTACTTGATATAATAATCACCTCTCTTTGATTATGGAAATTAACAAAATGGGAGAAATTTTCTCAATAAGATATGTTGTTGACACCTCCAATAACAACTCAAGTGAGAGGACCGATGGGCATGCTCAAGATTGCATACCTGAGCCATTCACAGTATTGTATTCCAATTATCTTAGGCTACCATGAGAAATAAGCCTCCACAGGAAAATGCGGGGAATGCTAAACATGAGTGATGAGAGCATACATCATAGACTAATAGAGAATTTACTTATGAAAATCAAGAGTGGTACACTACTGGATTATAGTTGATCAATTACAATAGATTTCAAGGTACCAAAGTTGTCCTTGCTTCCTTTTCTTCCAAAATTTCTAAGCTAATTAAACCATAAGTTCTCAAACTTGACATTATAGTTGTCATTGTGAACAGTTTGGTTCACATAATTGTCATTAATATTGTAGGTTATGAAATTAGAGAGAATTGATTAAAAGATGAATGATGGCACAGAGTTCAGCAATTGAATCTGCATGCTAACATTCAATAATCTTTACCCATAAATTCCTGCAATAGTGAAACTTTTAGATGAACCATTTAAATAATGTTGTAAAAGCATTTTCCTTTAGAGCCTTGTTGACTTTCTAAATCTACGTAAAAAGAGCTCAATATACAAATAGTGTGGGTGATTGAAGGCTTCTATTTTGAATGAAAGAAGATCACAGAGACGAGAATCACAATATCAGATAGCCAAGTAATACAATATGAAACTCATCTTAAACATAGAAAAAAAATTATGATCTCATTGTGTCAAAAGCATTAAATAATTAAAGAATAAATATTATAAAGAAACATGTATGGATCTAACATTCCATATCTATATTATGCATGAATACAAGCAATGAAACGATGAACTAGTTAGATTTGAATAGATATAGTAATATTTTTTATGCTAGATATGTGGTTACATGATTTGGATATACATATAATCTCCCCATTACACATCACAAAGGTTATAGATCTCCAGTTTATTAGTGTAGGCAATGTCATTATCATAGGCTCATCGATAGCTTGTTCATATCCTATGAACTATAGGGCTATCAAATCAAACTTTCCATCAACTTCATTTTACTATTACTCTTATACCATGATAAGAATCAGAGCAATTAAGACAAGACGAAAATGGCGTAAAAGCCTTAATGTTGTTCTCCAATACATTATATGCATTTTGATGTATGAATTTATAGTACATCAATTTGGCAATTCTTTATCTAAATCTCAATGACAACTCATCCATGGATCTGATGCAGGAGCATCGGACCTGGCCAGCAATGTGGAAAATTGTCCACATGTTGTGGCCTGACAGGGTGAATTTCGTTCACGATTTGTTCAAATCCAGTTTATTGAGGAGGGCGACTTCTCAAATAATTAGTTATTATAGTAACTTAGTGATAAGATTTGTTAAAACAGGTGTGTGCGAGCACCAATAGGTAGGAGATTTTATTGTTAAGATTTTTAAAATTAGAAGATTGGGTAATTAATTTGTTAGCGGAGTTAATGTGAGGAAGTGATAATAAACGAAGAGATTTCTCTTCGGGGAGAGGTAGTCTTTTTAGGTGTGTTGTTTTTGATGAGCAGAGAGCTCCCATTAATACAGAAGACTATGTTTTTTTGAAGAAAAAGTCGAGATCGTCCTTTGTGAAAGGACGCCAAAGCGAAACTCTGTTTTATTACTACTTATGAATAAAAAATAGTGTTTGCGCCATTGTGTAAGGGTTGATCTGTGTTATAAATGAAATAGACGTGACCTGTGTAACTGGTGTGTAGATTCATGCGTTGACAATCCCCTGAATTGGTTAAACTCTGGTTTTGATTTAAATACGTTAAGAATATCTGTGTCATGACTAATGGCTTGTGAAGTTTGTGAATGGAACCTTTTTCTACAGAGAATAACGAGGTATAGACTGCGTGGATTCTAGGGACAACACCGGAATTTGGGAAATGGTGATTCCTAAAATCTCGCATACAAATCTCGGATATCGTTAATTGCAGATGTGGTTCGAACTGCTGTTGAGAACAAGAGAGATCTGTGGTATCATATAGATTGGATATTCATTAACTTGCATCCAGCAAGTTCCGCAGTTGCATATTGGAGCACAGGAAACGCCATTTACTTTGCCATTAGAGGACCTCGGGATACAGAGTTTGAAGGCGGGATTTATCATGGTTGAATCCAGTTGCCTCCAGATTACCCTTTGAAGCCCCCTTCCTTTATGTTATTGACGCCCAATGGCAGATTTGAAACTCAGATAAAGATATGCTTGAGTATATCAAATTATCACCCTGAGCATTGGCAACCATCATGGAGCGTTCGAGCTGCGTTGGTAGCATTTATTGCATTCATGCCAACAAAACCAGAAAGAGCAGTTGGATCTCTTGATTACTCTAAGGAAGAAAGGATTGCACTTGCCACCAAGTCTCGTACGCACCCACCAAAGTTTGGAAATGCAGATCGTCAAAGATTAATTGATGAGGTTCATGAATATATGTTGAAGAAGTCTCCTCCTATACCTGAATGTTGTGCTGTGACAAATAATCAAGAGGCGTTTATTCAATTGACTGTGTGAGCAGTTTAAATTTGTCATATGTTTATGAAAGAATTATAAGTCTGCGTTCTTTTTATGTTAAGTGGAATCAGAGTTTTTAAATCAGCATTCCGGAATTTAAGAAAATGAATGAGATTGGTTTGTATGTTAGAGAAAGTCTATGCTTGTAACTGTAGCGGATTGCGCCCAGCGTTTTCAGGTTCTTCATCGGCCTGTTAAATCTGAAGCAGATTGATATGTATGTTTGTTGAGTCCTGTATTGCTTGTAGATTGAACTTAAAACTTTGAGGTACATTATTTTTGGTATAAGAGCCAAAAGATCCAGGTGGTTGCAGCTAAGATGCCGCCAAGGCGAGGAATTGGTCGAGGAAGACCAGAACCAAATGCAGTCTGGATAGACGAAGTGCGAAGACTGCGTGAACGAATGGAGACAATGGAAACAGCCCAGAGAAGAGCACCAGATGTGAAAACTGAGAGTTCTTCAGAAGAATCTGAGGAAGAAGCGAAAGCAGGAGAAGAAAATGAAACTGCCAAAGTCCTCAAGTTGCTGGCAAAAGTTGGAAGCAAACCCAAGATAGAAATTCCTATGTATGAAGGGAGTTTGAATGCCGAGGAGCTCATGGATTGGATCAGATCCATATATCAGTATTTCGATTATGAAGAGGTTGAGGAGAATAAGAGGGTGAAGTTTGCAGTCACTAGACTGAAGGGCCATGCAACCATCTGGTGGGACGAGTTACAGACATCAAAAACGCGAAAGGGGAAATCTAAGATCAAGCAGTGGGATAAAATGGTAAGCAACCTCAAAGCCAAGTTTTTGCCTAAAGACTATCATTTGAATCTTTTTAAGCAGATGCAAAATTTGAAGTAGAAGGGAATGTTTGTTAAAGAATATATGGAATAATTTTACAGGTTAAATATCAGAACAGGGCATGTAGAAGATGATTTGGAGAAAGTAGCCAGGTATATTAATGGGCTAAGGTATGAGATCCAAGATGAGATTAGCCTGTTAAGTTTGAAGACTGTTGAGGATGCCTATCAAGCAGCGTTGAAGGCAGAGGAAAAACTCTTGCGCAAACAAAACTAGAGAAACAGAGGTAAGAATCCAGCAAACGAAGGAAGGATACTTGAATCCAAAGTTCAACCCTCTCAGAATGAGGCAGGGAGTGCGAGCAATAGAGCACCACAAAGAGGAGATTTTGGCTGTGGAAGGTTTGTGCCCAGAGGCAGAGGCCGAGGAAGAGATGTCCGGTGCTTTGCATGTGGTGAATGGGGACATGTACAATGGGATTGTCCTCATTAGAGATCAGCAAACCAGTGCAACGTGAATGTTGCAGAAGCCAAGGAGGAGATTCCTCAACCTGAAGCTAAAGAGGAACTACCAGAAGACGGAGAGTCCCTATTACTGAAGAGGGTATTACTGGAAGGAGCCAAGGAAGCCAACGAACCAGTTCAAAGAAGGACTTTATTCAGAACTGTATGTAAGTCCAAGGGTAAGTGTTGCAAGTTGATAATTGATAGCGGTAGTATTGACAACCTTGTTTCTACAGAGATGGTGGACAAGTTGAAGTTGGAGAGAACAGTACACCCCACTCCTTATAAAGTATCGTGGCTCCAGAAAGGCCATCAATTTTTTGTGACTGAACAATGTAAAGTCGACTTTCAGATTGGCACTTATCAGGATGTTATTTTATGTGATATAATGCCGATGGATGTCTGCCACATATTGCTAGGGAGGCCCTGGCAGTTTGACCGAAATGCCATACATGATGGCAGAAGAAATACTTATACTTTGGAGAAAGAGGGGAACAAGCATACACTACTGCCGTTGAAAGATGAAGATAATAAAGAAGCACTTGGAAACAGCGTTACGTTGATGAATGAGAAGACCCTGTTGCAGGAAGATGAAAAGGGTAAGGAGATGCATCTTGCTGGTGTTGGCAAACCCAAGGTAAATTTAACTTCTACAAATTTAGAAGATTTACCTGAAGAAATTCATAATTTCTTGGATGATTATGCTGATATTGTTGTGGATG
This sequence comes from Pinus taeda, assembly GCA_000404065.3. NCBI lineage: Eukaryota > Viridiplantae > Streptophyta > Pinopsida > Pinales > Pinaceae > Pinus > Pinus taeda. The sequence continues at coordinate 2,573 of APFE030476040.1, read as the reverse complement.
AGTTGTTACCCATCAGGGGTATTAGTGAACATAATAATCTAATATCGGGAGTCAGCTTGTCAAATAAAGTAGCCTACAGGGTAATGCAGGAAAATGTTGAAGCTGGAACACAAGTGAAAGAGTCGATGGATAAATGGCTAATCAGTGAAAGCCTTAATCCATGTGCTGTGCCAATAGCACTCAGTTCGAAGAATGAAGATTTGAAGGAATATGCAGTCTCTAAAGAAGAGCTGAAATTGGATCCGAAGAAAATCCAAGTAGATGTAAATTGGCTAACTCCTAGAAGCATATTTGAGGGAGATGTCAAAAGCAGATGGCGGGAATGCAGTAGCAAAGACAAGCACCGAGCAGATATGAGGAGGCGGAAAAATAAATTCCAAACAGGTGATTTAGTTATGTATTGCCGAAAGGTACCTATACTAAAAGCCAGAAGAAGAACCACAAAGAGACGCCATAAGAGACGAAAGCCCAAAGCAAGAAAAAGGAAAAAGAAAGCGCTAAAGCGAACCAGGAGTCAGGCTCATTATCAGTATTTTACCAAATGGAAGGAGGAACCAGTAGAGGACGTCAGCAGAGCTACAGAGAATGGGGATCAACTCCAAACAACTACAAGATCAGTTTTCTTCCGCGGGAGTCTGATGCAGGAGCATCGGACCTGGCCAACAATGTGGGAAATTGCCCACATGTTGTGGCTTGAAAAAAACCGTACTTCATTTGCTGTTGATGGTAGAGTCGAGTTCACAGTTAGTTTGTTGTTGTAATAGATTTAATTTCTCCATTTAGTATTTGATTTGTTAGGCGCATTAAAATAGTTCTGTTGGAATAAAATTATGGTGATCACCTTATCTATTGTTAGAGTAATTAGTAGTATAACAGAAATTAAAGAAGGGCGGTTCTGGTGGGAATAAATGGCAACCTGAAGATCTCTTGGAGCGGATCAACGCGATTTCTCATGGGAAATCTTGATTTCGGGCACCTGAAATCTGGCAGCTTCCAGATTGCGAACTTGACTTTCGTTGTAAGAGATTATTAGCATTGTGAAGTTAGTGTTGCACGGTTATTTCTTCCACTTCGAGGGCCGAGTTCAATTCTACATTCCAGGGAGGATGAGTACAAATTTGTGAAGCCGAATCTGAAGTGGTTTATCCATTAAATTTGGGGACAAGCCTCTATCTCCTAGGCCGAATTTGTTGGCAGGAGTTGGACAAGTTACAAGAAACCTTATGAGGCCGAGGGTTCTTAATTAGTGAAAAAGGAGGACCGACTAAATACTCATCTCCCTCACAGCCTTGAAGCCGGAATTTAGCATTCAACTGGGAGATTGATTAGCAGACTTTGAGGCCGTGTTATCCCTTCAGTAGTGCCGAGGGTTTTCAGTACCAAAACTCTATGGATTTTTACAGGACTCATCAACAAGAGAAGGGCTGAATTATTTAATGTATCAGCGGTGATCTCAATAGGTCAAATTAATGTGAGTATTGGCAGTGGTTTCCATGGGCCGAATTGTTTGATTCAGCAGAGGATAGAAGTGGTCGAATTAGTTCAGAGGCGGTGTTGGAACCGCGTCTTTTTGTATTTTGTTTCTGTCCATGTATTCATATATGGATGTAAATTAAGGACCACGTGTCACATAATATATGAACAAATGAGTTGTGTTATTTTGTTATGGTATTAACAGTAACACAGTGGCAATAAAACGATTCTGTTTTTTGTTTGCACGAATGGTATCATTTTGTTTATGCATTGAGGAAGAGTGCAATGACCGCGTTTATGTGATACTAATAAAAACCTAGTTCGATGGAAAAAAAACAGAGACTCTGTTTTGATAGCAGGCAGTTTTCAGATTAAAAAAAAAGATTGTTTTGTATCAAACTGGAATCTGGTGTTTGAAAAATAATGTATTGATCTCAGCGCAGGTGCATTATTTTTAGCTGTGTGGAAAACAATTTATTGATCTCAGGGCAGGTGCATTAGGTAGCAAGCTCATCTCCCAGACCAGGAAATTCATCTGTGTGGTTCACTCCCAAAGTAAGGGGAAGATCGTTGCTACATCCATGACCCCCGCAAAGGGTTCCTCCACACAGTAGCAGCAGCAAAGGGATACGATCATGACAGAACACAGGAAAAACCTCTCCTCACCCACAGGGGTAGCACATAAGTTTCAGGTGGGTGACAAAGTTTGGTTACATCTGCAGAAAGAACACCTTACAAGAGCCCATTAGAAGCTCAGACCACTCCAACATGGTCCTTACAGTAGTACCAAGCTTGTGGGGAACAATGATTTGAAGCACAACATTCCTCCATTCCTTCGCTTGCACCGAGTGTTCAATGTGAACCGTCGTCGACCATGCTTCCCACCATTTCTGGACACATCAGAGATTGCAGAACAGCTCACCAGCGACCCAGCTCAACAGAAGCTTCCTCATCTCAGGGAGGAACTCAACACAATGGGGACCATTGCTTCCTAAGGGGGGAGGAATGATCCAGGTGGATGTTGGTGGCCACCCACCTATCCCATTTGGACCCCCACAATTGTCTTTTTCAGCTTTTTCAGTTTCCTAAATTGTAGCACA
>APFE030476035.1:0-23609 GCA_000404065.3 Pinus taeda | reverse complement strand
CGGTAGTTTACTAAAGATGTACAAGTGTCATGTGGTGATTGAAGGCCACCTCCAATGTGGCATGATATTTAAGATAAGGATACACAATTAAAGCACTCCTCATGACACGGTTTTCTGCTCTCTAAAAGAGGATTCAAGCTTTAATTCTCCTCAACATGTCCTAATTCAAAACAAACTCCAAGTATTGCGCTCTCGATGGAAGCAAGAATCATTCAATACAACTAGGCAACATCTTAGACTATGACATCTTCTTGTAGGTGTCCTAGGGAGGAGTGACTTTACTCCTAGTGCATGTTACGATGATCCATACTTATGCGGGAACACAACGTAATACAAATATAAACGTAAACACAGGGTTGAGGTAGAAATAAAACTTCTTGTCATTAATATCAAAGAATTCAAATATGCTTGCATACAAAATGGAAATAAACTAGCTCGGGCAATGGTAGGATATCTCTAAGAACATATGTGGGGGATACATGCCTCTAAACTATGTTACAATGAGGCTTGAAGACCTATTTATTATTGAGAAACAATGGAGAACCCTAAAAATCGAAAAACCTAAACCCAAGAGATGAAGCACCAAAACAATGGGGTTGATTGGGGTAAATTGGTACATCAAATTTCTAGGGTCGTAACTTTGGCATCTGATCTTCGTTTGGCCATCATAATAACTCATTTCAAAGATATTTAAGATGAGACCAAAAATGAATCGGTAATCCTATTCAGGAGCTACTTGACCTTTGTGTTTTCCATAAAAATGTTGTTTAGGGCCCCGAAACGGCTCCGGAAGTTCAGGACCCGAAAAACTACCAAAAATTGTAAGTTGTGCTACAATTAAGGAAACCAAAAAACTAAAAGAGAAAGTGTTGGCATCCAAGTAGAATAGGAAAGTGGCCACTAATATCCACCTCGATCATCAACCATGCTAAATATAGTAAACTATGGTTGATAATGGTTGACCATGGTAACCTTAGATAACTATGGTCAATCATAGTAAACCACAGTGATCACCATGGTTAAGGTATCGCTAAAAATTTATGATTATTGTTAAACATATCCAACTATTTTTTTACTATGGTTAATTATTTTTTGACTCGAATTGAACATGGTTGACTATGGTTATTTATGTTCACCTTTGAAGGCTCAACTATGTTTAACTATGTCATCAAGCTTAATATTGCTAAATATGATTAACATAGGGTTGACCAAGTTTGATCATGGTCAATTATTTAAACATTGCCTATCAAGTTTTGACTACATTTATCTAATTTGGTTGACTATGTTGAACTATTAATATTAATCAATAATAGTATGCAATTATATTTTACTAAAGTTGAAGAGTGTTCATTGTCAAACATATTCAGACATAGTTTGGCAATGGTTGAACGTGGTTTGATCATGATTGACTATTAATATTAGTATTAAAACATATTATATTATATTATATAAAAACCAAACCTAATTTTTTTATAAAACCTACCCACTTACATACTAAAACTTTGAAAACATAAAAAATATCATGAAATTAAAATTGTCTAATATAGTAAGTCTTTTACTAAATACAAAACCATTATGGTTTATCATGATTTACATTATTTGACAATCTCATGTCACACTAAAGAATTAAAACCTTCATTTTCATATTATTCTAAAATCATTTCGTATGTGTCATATTATATTATATTAAAAAATATAATTTTATATTTAAATGTTAAAACTTGTCATTTAAAGCATGTCATCAAATGAAAAGTTAAGTGTTATAGTTATGCCTCCAAAGCTGCAACAATGGTTCTAGAATATATCTATAATATACGTACATAGTAACCATTTTAGGATGGGTTACAACTATGGTTGAAAAAGTTATACACACACACACACGGTTTTATATGTGTTATCTATATTACTTATATTGAGGATTTAACACAATAATATTAATAAATAATCAATAGTATTGATATTCATAAATTATAGTTTTATATTAGTTAATAATCAAACTATTAATACTTTATGTGTCTTAATACACTAATAAATGATTAATTACGACCTACTATAATTTTTAGTGTTTAATAAGATTGAAAATGAGAAATTATAATTAATTAAAGTTAACCATTAATGATTATGTTAGTCAAATTTACAATTTGAGCTAGTTAAGAGAAAGATTGGTTTTGGAGTGTGAGCAACATCAATGGCTAGAGGTATGATTTCTTGGGTGTTAAAGTTTTCGAATTCTTTTAAGTCTTTATTCCACATTATAGAATTGATATTTAGCTATCAGTTGGTATCCGAGCATTTTTTATCTCTACCTTGGTGTTTATAGACATGCTATGTTTGGCTAAATGCCATATTTTGAGAATTTTTTGAATTAAGGCATTTAATTGGAAATATGTCTAATTTTGCTCAATTTTTATGCCTATAATATTTATTTGGTTTAATTATATGCAATTTAGATAATTGGATAATTACTGTGCAAATTTATATCTATGCTCATATGTAATTTGCAGAAATTGATTATTTCTACTCTAATTAATACATGCTATTTTGGATGAGTATATGAGACCCATTGTTGAATGATTATGCATGAATATTATAGTTTTATTTATGCAATTTATAATTATTCTCATATCAAGTTAAATTTTGTGCATAAAAGAAATAATGTCTAGTGATCCATATAATCTTTAATTGATTAGAGAATAGCCACATCATCTCTAATTAAATAATATTATATATTATGATTGATTAGGATCACGTAAAGAATATTTAGACATTAATTGTAATTAATTATACTAAATCTAATAAATTTTATCCCAGATGATTTTTTATTATATGTATATAATTAATTAGGATAAAATATTCATAACTTACCCACATGAATTATGAAATAATAGTTTTATCATAAAGTTCAAATCTAAGATAGAATTTATATCAAATTATAATCATAATATACCCTTTAGAATTATGAATTAAGTGAATAATTTGATAAATTCTATCATAAAGAATAATTGAATATGCTTGAATTGAAAATTTAGCCCACAAGCAATTTTTATGTCATTAGATTCAATTTTAGGCATTGTTTACATTGGTAAAGCATGAAATGTTATTTTTAGGCCTCACTTTTAACATAAGGATATGATTTTTAATTTGATACAATTGTACAACCTAAAAATTTCTTTGATATTTGTTGTGATATCCCCGAACTTAAGGCAGATAACTATAAGTTCTCGAAGGAGAGAGTTCTCCTTCATTTGGGGTGGATGGACATAGACTATGCTATTAGGAAAGATGAACCACTGGCACTCACTAATAGCAGCACTGCAGTTGACATCACGCCTCATGAACGATGGGAGTGATGTAATCGCCTAAGAATGATGTTCATTAACACTAAAATTTCAGCTAGTATTTGGGGTTCCAATGATTAGCACAAAAAGGTATGAGAGTTGCTGAAAGCCATTGATGATCAATTTGTCACATCAGACAAGGCACTAGCAAGCACCCTAATCATGAAGTTCTCATCCTTAAGGCTCACTAGTGTGAAAGGTGTACGCGAGCACATCATGCAAATGTGGGACACTATGGCTCAATTGAAGAAACTTGAGGTTGAAATTTCAAAGTCCTTCCTGGTGCACTACATTCTAAACACCCTTCCACACCAATACGACCCCTTCAAAATCTCATACAACACACATAAAGATAAATGGTCAATTAATTAACTCATGACCATGTGTGTTCAAGAGGAAGGGAGACTCGTGATGGAACTAGGAGAAAGTGCAATGCTAGCAATGCGTGGAAAGGGAAAATCTCAAGCCAATCAGAAAGGTAAAGGTAAAGTACCTCCCCAAGCCAATATCAAGAAGGATTCCAAGTTTTCTTCTATAAAAAAAAGGGACACATGAAGAAGGAATACACAAAATTTTTGAAATGACTTGCAAACAAAGGTAATCCAATCTTGTTTGTTTGTTATGAATCTAATATGGTTAATGTCAATATTAACACCTGGTGGATTGATTCTGAATCAACAATTCACATTTTGAATTCCTTGCAGGGTTTGAAAAACCTAAGGAAGCCAGTGGGAAGTGAGCAAAGCATCTTATCAGAAAACAAGATGGACTCGCATGTGGAAGCTATAGGAACATGCTTTTTAACTTTAAGTAGTGGTTTTGTTTTAGAATTAGAAAAGAACTTTTATGTTATGAGTTTTATAGAAACTTGATTTCACTTTCAAGACTTGTACATTTTGGATATTCTTTCAACTTTTCAGAAATATCTTTCAGTTTATTTTATAAATATGATTGTGTTGGGAATGGTATTTTTTCTAATGGTCTCTACTGTATTAATTTATAAAACAATGTCACTTATGATTCAACACATGTTCACACTAGCACTAAAAGGTGTGCTATTAATGAAGATTCCTCTAAATTATGGAACTGGAGATTAGGTCATATCTCCGTAGAAAGAATTAAAATATTAATAAATGAAGGGGTAATTAATACCCTCAATTTTACTCACTTTGAGACTTGTATGGACTGCATAAAGGGAAAGAAGACCAACAAGTCAAAGAAAGGTGCCAATAGGAGTTCGGACATATTAGAGATCATATATACTGATATATGTAGTCCAGACATGGACTCACATTGTCAGAGATACTTCATCTCTTTTATAGATGATTACTCACGATATATGTATCTCTACATGCTTCATCAAAAGAATGAAGCATTAGATGCCTTTAAGATCTTTAAGGCTAAAGTAGAGAAACAATGTAGCAAGTAAATTAAGATCATGAGATAAGATAGAGGTGGAGAATATTATGGTAGATACACAGAAGATGGACAAGCACCTGGGCCATTTGCAAAATTTCTTCAAGAGCATGGAATTGTTGCCCAATACACCATGTCTGGTTTATCCGACCAGAATGGTGTAGCAGAAAGAAGAAATCGAACATTATTGGACATGGTGCAGAGTATGCTTAGCAGCTCCAATCTTCCTAAATCCTTATGGACTGAAGCATTTAAGATGACAATGTATATATTAATTCGTGTTCTAACCAAGGTTGTTCCTAAAACACCATTTGAATTATGGAAAGGTTGGAAACTGAGTTTGCGACATATGCACATTTGCGGATGCCTGTCTAAAGTGAGAATATATAATCCACAAGAGAAGAAGCTGGACCCAAGGACCATTAGTGGTTATTTCATTGGATATGCTAAAAGGTATAAAGGTTACAGATTTTATTATCCATCTCACAGCACTAGGATTGTGGAATCAAGAAATGCAAAGTTTATTGAAAATGACTTGATCAGTGGGAGCGATCAAATCAGGAACATAGTTTCTGAGAAGGATCATTCATAATCTCAACCTTCTATATCAAGTGATTAATTGGTTATTGTTCATAGAACCCCTCAAGTACAAACTGGTGTTGAACAACAAATTGTTGAAGTTCCACAAGATGTTGATGACATTCCAGTAGATCAGGTAGTTCAAGAGTTGCCAAGAACTTTTGAACAACAAGTTGAACCACATAATTCTCATGAAGATAATGGTACAACATTAACAAGATATATTAGACCAAAGAGACCAACATTTTTTTATGATTATGTTGTGAATCTGCAAGAATCTGACTACAACATTGGATCCAAAAATGATCCCGAGTCTTTTTCAAAAGCCATGAGTTGCAAAGAATCAAAATTATGGTATGATGTGATGAAGAAAGAGATGAATTATATAAAGAGTAATGAAGTTTGGGATCTTCTTGAGTTGCCTAATGGTGCAAAAGCCATTGGATGTAAATGGGTCTTTAAGACAAAGAAAGACTCATTGGGAAACATTGAGAGATACAAGGCAAGACTCGTTGCTAAGGGATTCACTTAGAATGAAGGAATCAATTAAATAGAGACTTGCTCTCATGTATCTAAGAAATATTCCTTGCACGTTATTATGGAATTAATAGCCCATTTTCACTTGGAGTTGCAACAAATGGATGTTAAAATGACATTTCTCAATGGAAATCTAGAGTAGGAGGTTTACATGGAACAACTTGAAGGATTCCCCTCTAGTGATGGTGAGCAATTGGTTTGCAAGCTCAAGAAATCCTTATACAGTTTAAAGCAAGCATCCTGCCAATGGTATTTGAAATTCCATAATGTAATTTCTTCATTTAGCTTTGTAGAAAACATTATGGATCAATGTATATACCTGAAAGTCAGTGGGAGTAAAATCTATTTTCTTCTTATATATGTGGATGCCATTTTCCTAGTAACCAATGATAAGGGTTTGTTGCATGAGGTGAAAAAATTCCTCTCTAAAAATTTCGATATGAAGGATATGGGTGAGGCATCTTATGTCATTGGCATTAAGATCCATAGAGACAGATTTCGAGGCATCTTGTGTTTGTCTCAGGAAACCTATATTAATAAAATTTTAGAGATATTTTGGATGAAGGATTGTTCACCAAGTGTAGCTCCCATTGTGAAGTGTTATCGAGAATAGTGTACACTCGAATGCTACTATTCCCACTAAGACTAGTGGCTATATTAGAAACAAACAAGTAAAGTCTACTTTTGCTTTCCTTTATGAAAATAGATAGGAGTGCAACAAGGAGACCAACCTTAGTCTTGTGCTTGATTTTCTCTCCTTCCCGATAGAGCTTTGCTACTTCTTCTTCGTCTGCCCAGATTCAAAGAGCACTTGTGGAATCACATGAACATACTACTATCGAAGAAGAAAGATCTATATTCATAAATAACACAGGACCAGATGTGTGTTAACCATAGAAATGCATATATAAGTAAACATACAAGAATATGGAGGAAATCTTGAATAGCTTTATTAAGATAAAAAGTAGCAAGAGGATTACAACCATATGTTTTGACCCAGCATCATCCTCTAGCTAGAAATTCATTCTTCACCTCAAGCAAAGCAAAGATCACCTAATACTATGAATATACACCACAAAACCAACAACACTTCTCTTTAAGATACAAAATTCCAGCCTCTGGATCTCTGTGATGACAGATCCATATATAGATTATTATAGGGAGGTGAGTCATCTTTTGGGGTCTTGATTAGTGTCCTCTCTGTGATAGTTCCTTCTTCCACTTGGAGAATGATGATCTCTTACTCATCCCTGGTCGAAACCATAGAGGCAATTGTCAGAGGGGAAGCTTATGGAAGATTCCATGATCTTCCACCTCGCATTTTTTCCCTACCATTTGTCCATTCCCAACAATCGCACCCTACAGAGGAGCCATTCAGTATGCATCACACCCTATACACTCGGAAGGTGATATGCATCACACCCTCTGCACTGGGTTCTTAGTATGGTCCAGTTTTGACCATTTATGAGCAGTTCTCAATGGAGAACTTCTGGGATATGATGTAATCAACTGACCTTGTTCCTTTAGGCAGTGAAGCAACACTTTTAGGGACTTAGGAGCCCTCAGGTTACGGAAATTTATGATTGGGGTTGAAGTGCCCAAAATGTTTTATAACAGTTGCCTCCTAAAGCATGAGGTCATTAATATTTTTGATGTTGGGTGAAATGCTTTACTATGAGGATCCAAAATTTTTTCGAGCTGGGAGGCGACCTGTAATAAGATACAATACAATACATTATTTTGACAACATTTTTTCATGATCTAGCTGACGCAGGCATTCCCATGCTCAGCTTTATAAATTCATTTTCATGTACATAGGACAGACAATCATCTGTGTGGCAGACTGATGATTTGGACTCATCATCATTTGATTTGGATGATCATATTTTTGGCAACGATGTACACTTGATGTCTTTATATTCCTGAAGATATCGCAGCCCAGATGGATGAAACTAGATCCAGGGTCTTCAAAACTCATTCAATCTTCACTCGGAGTACAAGTCGATCCATGTGAAAAATGTTCTGGAGTTGAACATGGAAAGACATAACCTGATTACCAACCAATGATGTAAGTTGTTAACAGGTGCGAGAGGAATCACCAATTATTACAATGACCCTCAAGGTACTACAATACAATTCACGTGGTGTGAAAAAGGACTTGGCGTTGAACACCACGTAAAATCTCTCGGTCGAAGGCCATTGATGTAAACCTGTCGCCGAAAGTGAGAAACTTGCCATTGAGGAATGCAAGCTTCAAAGTACTGAAAGGGTTGTTCCTATGTCAACTTCTTGGATAATGAGCTGATGTCGACAAGAAGTGACCCGTCGCAGGAGGGCCTTAATGAATCCCACATCAACTACACGGAACGAAGAAAATGATTTTGGAGGTGAAAACAATCTGACGATATAGGGTTCAGGGTGGCGGTCATGAAGGAATGGAGCATGAATGTATTGCAGTGGGTGAGACACAGGAAAATTGTATGAATGACTTCTCTTGAACATATCGGTGACACTGACGATGGATTGGTAGCGTTAACCCCAAAAATGGATGGTGTGATGGACCAATGGTTATGACCAGTGAACGGAACAACCCAACCCGGCATGGATGCGGAAGGAAAGTGTCATGTTCAAGAGTGACTTGCTACCAATAAAGCTTTTTCAAGTTTTGTTCCCAATTTTCCCCAGTCATTGTTGACGAGTACCTCTTTATTTTTGTCAAGCTTGAGGAGGATAACATATGCTTGTTCTATAATCCACCCTTCGGGCGAACCTGTCGCTATATTTTAGCGAGCCTAGCGACAGTGAAACTCGTTCTCGTCCACTTGGGCGAGTTTGTCGTTATTTGGTTTTAACGAGTTTAATGACAGAGATAACTTGGTCCCTTTCAATTAGAGAGTCTCGAAGGAACGGAAAGGAGACTCCAACGATTATTTTTTGTCATGTAATCCCTTGAGTCCGAAAAAGCGTAAAATAATACAAAAGGGATGAATTTCCAATAGTTTTAATGAGCCGAACAAGACAAGCGCTCGATATTTTTGTGTAATAATCCGTCAGGTCCAAAAAGATTAAAATCTAGAGGAGGGATAGCACTTCCGATGACTTTTAACGAGCCGGGGACGCCAATCGCACGAAAATCTTTTCATATTCTACGAGTCAGTTGAAAATAGCTTAAAGGAGACTCATTTTCGAGGAATTATTGATGGTTTTGGGTAGCAGCTGATTCCAGGTAAGGTTTGGAATTCTCCAATCATGGTAGTGTCACTAGGATGGCTAATAGAATCACTCTTCGCAGATGTTCCTAGAAGGGGTAAACAATCATATGGGGGTGAATGATCAGCTAAAAACAGAGTGGAGGTGATGATGAGAACACGACCAAGGCTCAAAAGTTGGTGATAAGGCATTCACGATGGTTATTTACCGGTTCATTTTTTAATGAGCTTAAACACTGGGGGAAACGTTTTCTCATGACTTATGTTCATTTTTTAATGAGCTTGAACTGTGCTAAAACTGCTCATGGGGGGTTTATTTTTTAATGAGCTTGAACCCTACGGTAACACTGCTCACCAGTCGTATGATAAGGATGTCTCGTTCAAGATGTTATTTTGAAGGGGTTTACATATTGTAAAGCTTTGCCCCGAATCCTTTATTTATTCAAGCTAGGAAACGACTAGCCTTACGGCTTTAAAGGGTTAGAGGTCCTAAAAATTTAAAAAATAAATAGTCGCTCTTCGCTTGCATGCGGAAAGGTTTGTATGCCCCTAGCTATAGCGAAAAATTTCCAGGTTACGAAGAAAGTTCCCCGTGAAGTGGATCGAATGCTTTCATGGCGATGTCTACCAAAATAGACAAAGGGGAGTGGTGCAAACCCATGACACTCAGCATAACCTTAATGAAGGTATCTTATTCTAGCCTAATCCCATTTTCCTATGAGGATGGGTGTGAGACTAGTCATATATCCCCTGCGGAAACCCACTCTATACCCAAGGTTTCCCTGCCGAAACAGACCAGCATGCATGCCCCCTGGGTTTCAGTCATATCCTCCTAAATCACTCACGCTCATCAGGTGGACATACTGGAGATCGATGAGACATTCCTTGTGTGAAGAGACCATTTAGGGATGGCACTTGACTATTTGCGATGTGTGAACCAGGGAGTGACATTTGGTCTACGAGCTTGACCATTCTGCCCTCGTGCGGAAAACACCTTACTCTAAAGAGTGAGGAGACGATGGCTCCCATGCAATAAATATAGTCATGTCCAAGGAGTAGATTATAATCTAAGGGTCCTTGAACTACCATCACATTCATGTGAACAATTTTCCTTCTCAAAGTAATAGGCACATTTGGAAGGATCCCTAAAGGTCGATTGGTTCCTTTATCGTAGCCTATCAGATTTCTCATTTCAGGCAAAAGCAATGGTGAACCAAGCACTTTCCAAGAAGTTGAGGAAAGAATACTCAAAGAAGCCCCTTCATCAATGATGGTACCAACCATGACCATTATGTAAGCTTGTACAATGATTCTGAATTATACAGTAGCTGGTAAACAGGGTCTCCCTAGTAGATTCCAGTCGAAAGAAATGACTAGGTTGCTTGGAGGTGGGACCGAATAGACAGCTGAATATGACACTGATGAACTTCCTTCCTGCGATAAAGGAACAGGAGGACTGCCCCCAAGTTCATCAGAGTCTGTGTTGATGAAAAGAATTTGAACGGTGTCATTCTCTTTCTCTTGAGTGATGATATCATTCGAAGATGAACACTCTGAAGGCAAGACCAGGTCAACTACCATCTCGATCTTCTGATTTTCGTCTCATATGGATTCACAGGGTTCATTTTCAATGATAGATGCTTCGGCCAACCACAATGACGGCCCAGCCATATTTTCAACCGTTGGAGGTCTTAGGAAGAGTTTTTTTATATCCAGGAGGAAGTCGTAGCAGTGAAACAGGACGCTCATCCAAAACTCTTTTAGCCTCGTCAAGGAGGGGCAATGGTGGACGGCGTGATTGCCTTCACACAATTTACATGGAAATCTGGGATTCCTTTTCTGTCAAGGTGCTTCACATTCACTGGTTGATGGTGTGCATTCAACATGATCATCAGAGGTTGACGACACTAGATTGTGAAAACGAGGAGACCAGTCCCTTAAGATCCAAGGGATGCAGGGACAATCTCGGTGATAGTGGTCTCCATTGCAAATGACATAAGGAGATTTAGGTTTCGACACTGCGGTGTGAGGATTTTCGCTAGATGATGCTTGGTTGCCCCCTTTCGATTTGGTTCCTTTTTCTTCTTTTCCTTTTTCTCTTTCTACTTCTTCTTCTTCTTAGTTACTTGATTTTTAGATTTATCAGCTTTATCAAGCGAAGAGGAAGGAGGAGAGGGAGAGTCAGATCAAGTAGAAGGTTGGGAGGCAACTCTAGCGTCATATAGTTGCTAACTTAACTATTCAGGAATTACGGGATTCTGAACGACAGAGGTAGAGAAGAGCCAGACAGGCAAACCAATTGTCAACCGTGGAAGTGACAATGTGGCCATATGCGGTCCACCAACATCTCCCCAAGAGGAGAAGGGACTAGGATTTCCTCCAAGGGGAAATCCTTGGTTGGTAGACTCAATTTTCTCAACCTAAAGACGAACGAGGGAATTTGTGATGTTATTCTGATTAAAATAAATTTTAGATGCTTTGACACATCTTGTTTTTTCAATTTTAAAGAGTCAAGAAAAAACAAAAGATGACTCTAGCCGCCTTCGATTTTTATTGAGCTTGAAGTAACAAGTGCTCAGAGGACCTTTTCCTTTAAGAAGTTTCAAAAGGAGCAAAATGGATTTCTTTGGAGATCTAGGTGGAGAGGATTACCAAACCAATCGTAAAACTACAAAATACTTTTTACGGTACCGCAGTAAATCTTCCCGAATGTTGTGTTCAGTGCATTGCGATCGATAGGGTGGTAGACACGACTTCCTAAGGATAAAGGATGCAGCCTATTGTGGTCTCCCAAAATATACTCTTTTTTTACGGTACGTGGGAGCACAAGTCCATACTGGCACTTGTCGTCTCAAAGTGGAGGAATCACCCAATCAACAATGAAAGCAACAGTTACCAGGTTTTACGACGCCGAAATATGTCTCTAGTCTAGACCTCTAGATGTTGTTTGTTAGGTTCCAAAGCATTGTTAGATTCATTAAATTTATTTTAAGTTGATCTTGCTTAAAAATTTTCCTTTCAGGTTCACCACATGATGTGTATACAATTCCTAAAATGCAGTCTAAGATGATAAACAAATGTTTAATCTTCTTTTGACAATGAAAATCCTAGCTACTAAGGAAAGAAAGAATCTTTAAGCAAAGACCACAGAGCACACACTAAATGCACTGTCCTAAATCAAACCAGGCAGTCAAAATGCAAATGCAAATGCATGTATTTTTTTTCATCCTTCTTAATGTATGAATGATGATAAGAAAGCTATGTGAAAATATGAATTACTTTCAAAGCGACAATACTCAACAAATTTCTTTTCAAAATGAAGTGAAGGTAAGAAAGACACTTTGCGATTTCGCAATGAAAATTGCTTTTCGACACTTCGAAAGCTATTAATTCAATTCATATGCAATAGTAACTGTATAATCGACTATCAAGAACAATGGGATTGTCTTCTAAAACTGAAAACGACAGCTATGACACTTTCAGATCAAAAATGGCAGTTCGACTATGCTACTTTTTGCAAGAGAGAACTTAAAATGGCACACAATACATAAAAACACTTACAGTTCTTTGCACTATGGAGGCGGAATAATGTCAGAGAAGGGGGTTTTCATAGAGATACACTAACCATGGATAGAAAAACTCCTGAATAGGACTGAAAACAGTGAGGAAAAAACTAAAGTCTTAAGGTAAAGTTAACCTTCCCTGACCATCGCACCTCTCACATTGTGAATTCAGTATGCAGCACACCTACTGCACTCGAGAAGTGCGATGATTATAGTCTTCCTTGAAGGCAAGGTGCGATGGTACCAACGCGAGACATTGAACGAGTTTTTACTCATAGTTTGCAATTCAGTTCATGGATTTAGGCCGAGTAAGTGATTTTCAGTATATGTAAAACACAGGGGTGATCTAAAGAGGTTACTAGAGCCACCACTTAGGGAAATTAGACTATTTGCATATCGATTGTTTAATTCATAAAAAAAACCCGAAGATAGACTGAAGCATCATTGATCTACTTTGCATTTGTATAACAAATGCAGTTCGAAGGCTAGCTGGCTTGGCTTTAGGCTCCGTTTATAAGTTTATAAAAGAAATAAAGATAAGATAACAAACAATCTAGTCGCTCGCGAGCGGAGTCGCCATTTTGTTATCGGGAATAGTGTCCACTCGGATGCTTCTATTCCCACTAAGACTGGTAGCTATCTTAGAAAAAAACAAGTAAAGTCTACTTTCGTTTTCCTTTATGAAAATAGATAGGAGTGGAACAACGAGACCAACCTTAGTCTTGCGCTTGATTTTCTCTCCTTCCTGATAGAGCTTTACCACTTCTTCTTTGTCTTCCCAGCTTCAAAGAGCACCTATGGAATCACAAAAACATACTACTATTGAAGAACAAAGATCTATATTCATAAATAACATAGGACGATATGTGTGTTAACCATACAAATGCATATATAAGTAAACATACAAGAATAAGGAGGAAAACTTGAATAGCTTTATTAAGATAAAAAGTAGCAAGAGGATTACAACCATATGTTCTGACCCGGGATCATCCTCCAGCCAGAAAGCCCTTCTTCACCTCAAGTAAAGCTTAGATCACCGAACACTATGAATATACACTAGAAAACCAACAGAACTTCTCTATAAGATACAAAATTCCAGCGTGTGGATCTCTGTGATGAGGGATCCATATATAGATGATTATACAGATGTGAGTCATCTTCTGGGGTCTTGATTAGTGTCCTCTCTCTTATAGTTCCTGCTTCCACTTGGAGAATGATGATCTCTTACTCATCCTTGGTCGAAAACAGAGAGGAAAGTGTCAGAGGGGAAGCTTCTGGAAGATTCCATGATCTTCCACCTCGCATTTTGTCCCTGCCATTTGTCCATTCCCGACCATCGCACCCTAAAAAGGAGCCATTTAGTATGCATCACACCCTATACACTCGGAAGGTGATATGCATCACACCCTCTGCACTGGGTTTTCAGTATGGTCCAGTTTTGACCATTTATGAGCAGTTTTTACTGGAGAACTTCTGGGAGATGATGTAATCAGCTGACCTTGTTCCTTTAGGCAGTGAAGCAACACTTTTTAGGGACTTAGGAGCCCTCAGTTTATGGACATTTATGATTGGGGTTGAAGTTCCCAAAAATGTCTATAAAAGGGTGATAGGTTCAATTTGAACCAATGCCCAAAGAATGAGTTTGAAAGAGAACAAATGAAGAACATTCCATATGCTTCTGCTGTTGGAAACCTAATGTGTGCTCAGGTCTACACAAGACCTGACCTTGCATTTGCTGTGGGAATGTTAGGACAATGTTAGGGTGATCCAGGTGTAGACCTCTAGAGAGATTAAAAGAAAGTAATGAGGTACCTTCAAGGAAGAAAAAACTACATGCTTATGTATAGACAGACAAACAATTTGGAAGTAATTGGCTACTTAGATTTTGACTTTGAGGGATGTGTTGAGTCACACAAATCAACATCAGGAAACCTTTTTATGATCGTCGGTGGAGCTGTATCATGGAGGAGTGCCAAGCAGACCTTAATTGCCACTTCAACTATGGAGGCTGAGTTCGTCTCCTATTTTGAGGTTACTTTACATGGTGTATGATTTAAGAGTTTCATTTTTAGGCTTAGAATTATGGATTCTATCTCTAAGCCATTGATAATGTATTGTGACAATTCAACGGTTGTTTTTATGGATAAAAACAACAAAAGTGGGAGTTGAAATAAACACATTGACATTAAGTATTTAGCTATAAGGGAACATGTTAAAGAAAAGAAAGTTGTCATTGAGCACGTCGGCACTGAGTTCATGATCGCTGATCCTTTGACTAAGGGCATGCACCTTAATTTAATTTGAGAGAATTCATCTGTGTAGGACCAAGAATAAACATAAGGTTTATTCATTAAGAAATTGTTGCCACATAAATTATAATAGAAATAAATACATAGTAATACATGGAAGATAATGCTCGTCATTAGACGACTTATCACCATGATTCATGTATCTATTACTTAATACAGATTATCAATGGCTTTTAAGGTGAAATATTAAAAAAATTAGAAGCAAGGACCCAGTGGGAGAATGTTGCTCTCATAGCGGCTGTTTGGTCCGTAACGGCCGCTGATAATTTAGAAACCAACTAACCATCTGCTGTCGATTCCAATATTTATTGAAACCATCTACTGTTGATTAATTTCTTGTTAGGAGCTCTTGGAGTGGTCCATTACTCCCACTGTAGTTCTCTACCATGTTCTGTGGAAGACTTGACACATAGCCAACTAAATCTTGATGGAAGCTTGGCTATAAATACCTTTGTTTGGTCCCCAAGCTCACTCACTCAACCCCTTCAGCCTTACACCATCAAATGAGAGTAAGTAGAGCTTGGAAGTGCCACATGGATGATGATGTCTCACGCAATTGCTCAAAATGGTGTAATTACAGACTTGTTTGCTAGTTGTCTTTTCATGTCACGCCTCGAAGTGTGGAAGCAAGCTCCATTGTTAAAATTCTTCATTCAATTCTCCATCCATCAAAATCCATTTCACCATCTTCAGTCATCTTCCTTAGTGCTTTATGTTTACACAGGCCATCTGGTCTTGTCTTTTCATGTACATGTGGCTGCAAAGCTTGACTTTTGGGTTTCAGAAGTTGGAGCTGAATATCTCTACATTCAGGATCCTAGTTGAGAAAATCCAAAGAAGACTTACATTCTCCTTTCTGAAATCGTTGGAAATTTGTTAAATCGAGTGAGTGAAGAGTAGTTTTTGAAGCTTCTCTCTCCAAGGTCTTTATCTACCTCAACAATGCCTGAAAGATGTTGTAAATTTTTTGCTTCACTAAGGATTAAAAGTTGACCGTGTGAATCACCCAACTAGCTCATTTTCTGCTTTGTCATGGCCAAGAGTTGATTTTGTATATTAAAGAAAATGCTATTAAATTTGTGATTTCTGTCAGACTAAAACCTGTGACTTCGAGACTTCTAGTTTTGATCGACCCAACAATGCAGGTAAACACATGAGAAAACAAAAGAAATGACTGCCGCAAGCGTAGCAGAAAGTATGGTTTTGGAGTGTGAGCAACATCAATGGCCGGAGGTATGATTTCTTTGGTGTTTAGGTTTCCTAATTCTTTTAATTGTTTATTTCGCATTATAGAATCGTTATCCAGCTATCAATTGTGACTCAATTTCTTCCACCACCTTTTTATAGCACAAAACTAATGTTGTGTTGTTCAAATCTAAGGTAGTTGTGTTATCTAGTGAAAAATATGCAAATCATTTTTACAAATTCAATATGCATTTGAGTTTGTATATTATTATATGCATTTGAGTTTGTATATTATTATTTTTAGTGTAGCTTTTATTATATTGAGACTCCCCAGTTGTTTATCTCGCATCTCTGTACTATCTAGATTTCTAATTTTAAGTTACCTTTACCTATCCCACAAAAATATTTTTTGATTTCAGTTCGTTTTTATCTATGTTGATTATATTTCGGCGGGTCATTATTGATTTTAGTTCAGTGATTATGTATGTTATTATATTTTAACAGTTCAAAGTTTATCTATGTTATTATATTTTAACACGCACGCATTGTTCGAGGTACATTTTATTATTACTCAAGCTTTGTTCTGCTGCACAATCTGACTCCATCAAAACACTGATCCTTTCATTTCTACAATATTCAGCGTTTCGCGAAGGATTTCATATCTCTCTGATCTCACCCTCTATTATCACAATAAGAATAATGAACAAAAAAATCATCTTTCAAGATATCCTCATATGGGAAATTGTAATTTCAAATTGTTGGTACTCAAAACCCTCATGCATCTTACTCCAATGTTTTCCATCGTTTAAAACCTCGTTCACTAGGCAAGTCTCAAACCATAAGTTTGAAACCAGACCAAATGATGTCAGACTACGGCTCGGATTGCAGATACCCTCCCTAGGCTTTATTAAATTGTTTATATAAATGAAGTATGTATTTACAGGATTGAATATTTTCTTAGTTTTTATTAGTTTAAGTTTTGTTTTGTTTAACTCCATCTATTTTAATATATTGAGATTATTTATTCTTTTTTTCCACTATTTTTTTTCTCTCAGTTTCGTTTTGTTTAACCTCTACTATTTTATTATCGGTAGATGACATGCTCCCATAGTTTTGTTTTTTCCATTACATTTTCCATTAAATTATTATTATTATGTTTTTTAATAAGAAAAAATTTAACAAAAAAAATCATGAATTCTTTTATGGTCTTGAATATTGCAAGGTTATGGTCTTGAATATTGCAAGGTTATTTAACATGCATTTGAATATTGCAAGGTTATTATTACTTTATCAAAACTACTAATGTTACAATGCTTTTTTTAATTGTTAGAAATTATTCTTTTATTTTTAGGTTTTAAACTTGCACTCTAAATGACATAGTGGGTTGTGATTCATTTATTAATATTATAAAAGTGATTTCATGTTTATAATGTATATGAAATTGTATATTATCACCATATATTTTTGATGAAAGAATTAGTTTGAGTTAATGCTAAGTAATGTGAAGTGAAGTATGCATTTTTTATAAAAATTGTTAGAATGCATGTTTCTATTTTTAATTTTTTAAATTTGACTATAAATGACACAATGGGTTGTGATTCTCTTATTAATATTGTAAAATATTCATGTTTATGATGTATATAAAAATTTATCTTCTCACCATATATTTTTGTTGAAAGAATTAGTTTCACTTAATGCTATGTAATGTTAAGTGAAGTCACGTTTCAAAATCAGATTTAAGATTTAAGTTTTAGGCTTAGGGGGAAGAGAGGGAGGGAGCGATGGTGACATAGAGATAGAGAGAGAGGGGTGAATGGGTAAGAGGTGAATGAGAGAGAGAGTCTAAGAGAATGAGATATATTTAAGGGAGAGAGAGAGATTTGGGTGAGGGGAACGGTAGAGAGAATGAGAGAGAAGAAGAGAGAGAGGGATTAATATTGAAAGAGTAAGAAAGGGAGAGAAGGAAGGAGTCAAAGAGACATAGAGAAAGGGAGAGAGAGAGGGAGGGTGGGCGTGGATATCAAGAGAGAGAGGGAGAGAGAGGGACATGGAGAATGAGAGGGAGTAAGAGTGAGAGGCAGAGGGAGAGGGAATGAGAGATAGGGAGAGCAAACGAGAAGGAGGGAGATATAGAGGGAAAGAAAGATTGAAAGTGGGAGAGGGGAGAGAGAAAGAGGCAGTGAGAATGAGAGTGAGAGTGAGAGGAGGGGGGACAGAGGGGAAGAGATTTAGAGAGAGAGAGATTGAGAAGGATATAATGTTAGAGAGATTATGTGAGAGACCCATTCTGAGAGTGAGAAAGAGAAATATTGGGAGACAGTGAGTGAGGGAGATATGAAGAGAGAGGGAGAGTAAGTGAGAGAAAGAAATTGAGATATAGATGAATAGAGGGAGGAAAACAGAGAGAAGGAAAGGGGGGGAAGGGAAGAGGAGGTAGAAAGGGAGTGAGCAAGAGAGAAAGAGAGAGAGAGAGAGAGAGAGAGAGAGGGGAGAGGGGGAAAGAGAGAGTAGGAGAAAGAATGAGAGGGTGAGAGATTGACATAGAGAGAGAGAGAGAGAGAGAGAGAGAGAGATAGAGAGAGAGAGAGAGAGAGAGAGACAATGTCATAGAGAGAGTGCGAGAGACACATAGTAATATTCATAGAGAAAAATATTGAGAGACATTGAGAGAGAGAGAGATAGCATGAGTGAGATAGAGCAAGAGTTATAGCGAGTGAGAGAGAGTTCGTTGATGAAATTTAACATTGGTTTCCGCATTTGTTTTTTGAACAGTTTTGTTGTGCTTTATTTCCACCTTAAATTTATAGATAAGACAAGGTAATTGATTGTGGAGGTGAACCAACATAGATCTATCTTTACTTTAGATCTATCAAGTACTAAGAGGGATCAAATGTTTCAACGTGAAAACCTCTTTTGTTGGCGTAAAACTCAAAGAAAGATTTGCAACTTGAAAGATCTTATCACTCTATCTACTTAATAGGTTTGAATTTAAGATGGATCTAGGATAGTTTTTATAGAAGATGCATTATAAGGAAAGTATGGATGTTTATCAAGAATGAATTGATGTCTTCTAACATCTATAATTAATTTATATAACTATGATAATGTTAAAGGTGTTGAATATAATTGTAAATAACATAAACACATATAAATAAATCAATAATCCCGATACATAGAATGTAATGGTCCTCATATTTTCAATATTCATGACTTTTGTATTGGACTAAATGATCAAAATTTTAGTTCAAATAAGAACTTAAACAATTAATAAAATATTTTATTTACCTAAAATTCATAAAAAATGTTGAAAATGTAGGTGTTAATTGTTTCGGAGAGGAGGCATAAAATAACAAGCTTTATTTGGTACTATTTATTTTGTAGTAATATAAATATATTTGAACACAAAATTCATCGTTTAAAAATAGAGTCATAATATAGTTTTTATGTCGATATTTTGACTACACTAGATTTATGACTAGCTTAAAACAACATAGTAACAATTAACTTTTATTTACGTCAAATAATCCCTACATTGCACAATCTAGGTTAAGATGCATGTTTTCCCCTCTAGTCATCCCTCAACATTTTTATAAAATATAGATAGATATATGATTGGTATATTCTCTCCCTTTACAAGTTCTGTTGCTAGCGGGTGGATATATTGTGACAACACATAATTAGTGGCCACTGAGTTCAAAGATCTATAGTTTCCCAGAGTCATAAAATTATGTTTTTCATTATTCCTCGTGGAATCAAGCATATTAGTAGACATGAAAGCACCAGTTAATATTTTACTAGCACACCAAATAATTTTTAATAACCTCTCTATATATCAACAATGATCTTCTAAATTTCCAATGATGGTATGTTTTCTTTCTATCCATAGCTATATGAATATGAAATTGTACATATTAGTGTTACAATTCACGGAGTGAAGTCATCACATATGTAGTAAAGGCTAGACCAAAATATGTTTCACACAAAGACATAAACCGTCATAATACCTACACATCTCCCTTATACTAGGTTTTGGGGCATCATTCATACAATTAGTGTAGATTAGCCCAGCCTAGCCTAATCTAGAATACACTATTCTAGCCTAGCTTAGCCTAGACTAGCGTTGCCTAGCTTAGCCTATTCTAGCCTAATCTAACCTAGCCTATCTACCCTTTCGTAGCCTAGCCTAGCCTAATCTAGCCTAATCTAGCATAGCCTAACCTAACTTAGACTAGCGTAGCATAGCCTAATCTAATTTAATCTAGGTTAATCTAGCCTACCCCAATCTAGCCTAGCCGCTAGGCTGATCTAGCCTGGCCTAATCTAGCATAGCCTAGCCTATCCTAAACTAAAATAACTTTTCCCAGCCTAGCTTAACCTTAACTAGCTTATCCTAAATGAGCCTAGCCTAACCTATCCTAAACTAGATTATCTAATTTAGCCTAACACATGTTTAATCTAGCCTAAACTATTTGAGCGTAACCTAACATAACCTAGCTTAGCCTAGCCTAACTTAAACTAGGCTAGGCTACCGTGGCCTAAACTAGATTACCCTAGCCTGTCTTAAGCTTAGCCTAGGCTAGGCTAGCCTAAACTAGCTTGGCTTTCTCTACCCTATCCTAAGCTAGCCTAGACTAGCCTAGGCTAGGCTAGACTAAACTAGCTTGGTTTTCTCTACCCTATCCTAAGCTAGCCTAGACTAGCCTAAGCTAGGCTAGCCTATCCCAGCCTTGCCTAAGGTAGTCTACTCTAGCCTACCCTACCCTAGCCTACCCCAAACTAGCCTAGCCTAGCCTAGCCTAAAATACAAATTGTTAAAAATCTTCAAGTTTAAACATTTTAGATTACCTAGCCTAGCCTTCCCTGCTTGAGCCTAGCCTCGCCAACCCTACCCTACCCTACCATACCCTACCCTACCCTATCCTACAATAATCTAACCTAGCCTAGCGTAGCCTAGCCTAAAATAAAAATTCTTAAAAATATTGAAGTTTAAACATTTCACATCACCTAGGGTAGTCTTCCCTACCCCAGCCTAGCCTAGCCAAAACTACCATGCCCTACCCTATCGTAGCCTAGCCTACCTACTGTAGCCTAGCCTAGCCTAGCCTAACTTACCCTATAATAGCCTAACCTAGCCCACCCTACAATATCCTAGCCTATACTAGCCTAACATAGCCTAGCATACCCCACCCTACCCTACACTAGCATAGCCTAACATAGCCTAGCCTAGCTTAACATACCCTAGCCTACACTAGCATAGCCTAGTCTAGCGTAGCCTAGCCTACACTACCCTAGCCTAACCTACCCTACTCTAGCCTACCCTACCTATACCCTAGCCTAGCCTAACCTACCCTACCCTAGCATAGCCAAGCCTACCTATCCTAGCTTAGCCTACCCTAGCGTAGCCTACCCTAGCCTAGCGTACCCTAGCCTAGCCTACCCTAGCCTACCATACACTAAACTAGCCTTGCCTACCCTAGCCTACCCTAGATTACCCTAACCTAGCCTAACCTAACCTAGCCTACCCTATCCTAGCCTACCCTAGCCTATACTAGCCTATCCTACCCAATCCAAGCTTTCCCTAGCTATCCTACCATACGTTATGCTACCCTACACTACCATATTTGACCGTTGCCTACCCTACCCTACCTTACCCTACCTTAACCCAGCCTAACCTACCTTAGCCTAACCTACCCAACCCTAGCCTACCTAGCCTACCCTATCCTAGCCCAGCCTAACCTACCCTAGCCTACCCTAGCCTACCTAGCCTACCTAACGTGGCCTACCCTACCTACCCTAGCATAACCTAGCCTTCCCTAGCATAACCTACCCAACCTAGCCTACCCTAAACTGCCATATCCTAAGCCTAGCCTAGCCTACCTAACCTAAGCTTATCCCATCCTAGCCTAGCCTAACTAACCTATCCTAACCTACCCTACACTACGCTACCCTAACCTAGTCTATGCTACACTAGCCTACCATACCCTAGACTACCCTAGCCTACCTTAGCCTAGCCTAGCCTAACTTAGTTTGGCCTAACCTACCTAACCTAGCTTAGCCTAGCCTTGCCTACAATACCCTGCCCTATCCTACCCTAGCTTAGCTTAGCCAAGCCTACACTACCCTGCCCTATCCTAACAATGCTTAGCCTACCCTACCGTACCCTATCCTACCCTTGTCTAACCTATCCTACCATAACCTAGATTATCTTAGCCTAACCTATCTTAGCATATCATAACCTACCTAAACCTAGCCTAGCCTTGCATATCCTACCCTACACATGCTTAGTCTAGCTTGCCTACCCAACGCTACGCTACCCTACGCTACCCTACGCTACTAGTGTCTAGCGTGGCGTACCCTAGCCTACCCTAACCTAACCTACCCTGGCCTACCCCACCCTACCCTAGCCTACCTAACTTACACTAGCTTAGCCTACCAAGCCTACTTAGCCTACCCTAGCCTACCCTAGCCTGGCCTACCCTACCTAACATAGCATAACCTATCCTAGGCTAGCCTACCTAGCCTACCCTAGCATAACCTAGCCTACCTTAGCATACCCTATCCCATCCTAGCCTAGCCTAGCCTACCTTAGCCTAGCCTATCCTACCTTAGCCTAGCCTACCCTAGCCTAACCTATGCTAGATTAGCCTAGCCTAGGCTAGCCTACCCTAGCCTACCCTACCCTAGCCTACGTTAGCATATTCTACCCTACCCTAGCCTACCCTGCCCTAGCCTACCCTATTCTACCCTAGCCTAGCCTAACCTAACCTAGCCTAACATATCCTAGCCTACCCTACCTACCCTACCCAGCCTACCCTACCCTAGACTACCCTAGCCTAGCCTACCCTAGCCGAGCCTACCCTACCCTAGCCTACCCTAGCCTAGCCTACCCTAGCCTACCTTAGCCAAATCTAGCATGGCCTACCCCACCCTACCCTAAGCTACCTAGCTTACACTAGCTTAGCCTACCTAGCCTACCCTAGCCTAGCCTACCCTACCTAACATAGCATAACCTAATCTAGGCTACCCTACCTAGCCTACCCTAGCATAACCTAGCCTACCTTAGCATACCCTATCCTAAGCCTAGCCTAGCCTACCTAAGCCAATCCTATCCCATCCTAGCCTAGCCTAGCATACCTAAGCCAATCCTATCCCATCCTAGCCTAGACTAGCCTACCAAGCCTAGACTAGCCTACCAAGCCTACTTGGCCTACCCTACCTAACATAGCATAACCTATCCTAGGCTAGCCTACCTAGCCTACCCTAGCATAACCTAGCCTACCTTAGCATACCCTATCCCATCCTAGCCTAGCCTAGCCTACCTTAGCCTAGCCTACCCTACCTTAGCCTAGCCTACCCTAGCCTAACCTATGCTAGATTAGCCTAGCCTAGGCTAGCCTAGGCTAGCCTACCCTACCCTAGCCTACGTTAGCATATTCTACCCTACCCTAGCCTACCCTGCCCTAGCCTAGCCTA